>MCJB01024316.1:0-26537 GCA_002018475.1 Nicotiana obtusifolia
CACTCAAGTAGCCGTCCACGTGGGTGGTAATCGCCTCGTCCTGTGAGGGAACTACCACATCTTTACCAACCCAGTTACATTCTACCTTCACCCTATCTATGGTTTTGCTCGTGATCGAACTAATATATCTAACGACCGGTTCACCTCGCCCCAGTACAGAGGAAGCCTTCTCCACCTTAAAGTCGGAGCCGATTGAGCATCCGACCGGTACAAACGCTTTTAGAGGAGGCTCTCTCGAAGTCTCCTCAGCAACGACAGGCTCAGCCTCTTCAGTGGGTTGAGAGGAAGAGGGTTTTTGTTTTTGAGGAACAGACTTGGATGTCTTTGCCATTGGAATTAAAGAGGTGGGAAAGCAAGTAGATGCAAGCGTAAAAAGAGAAATCACTTGAGAACAGAGTTTAGAGAACTTGGATAATATGGTGCTCAAACGACGCAAACTTGAAAACTGAAGAATGAGATACTTTTTCAAAGGAGGCGGTTCGAAACCCAAAATGAGAAAGCATTAATTGGTGTTTGCAGGAATTGTAGAGTTTGTCGTCAGTTGGTATATGAAAAGACACTTTTGATACTGGCCACGTGCGTCATCATGCTGTCGTTATTTATCAACGAGACGTTTTGTGATTTGACGTTCCGAATTCCGTGTCGCGCACCATAAGTATGTTTCCACTTAGCCTAATCTTAAAAGCGGCGGCTCATATCGTTTCTTGTCATTATTCTCCAAAAAACGAGAGGGGTATGGGGTCGAACCCGATCGCTTGCATAGGAAGTACCGGTTCTGGGATTTGACAACCAGCCTCGATTGAAGTCGCCATCCGATAGGTCGAGACCGGGACATCGAATAGAGAAGTCCAAGATCGGGACATCGAATAGAGAAGTCCGAGACCGGATGTCATCGGAACGAAGCTCGAAGCCAAGGCGTTCGAGACGAGATCATCGAGGCCGATCAGGGTAAAAATGTCCTATGGTAAAATTATCGGATTTGCGTAACTGAAGAACCGGAAATCTCGTAATGTGTAAACATCTCAGCGGGAATCACGGCTCAAATCAGTAAAGACGTTGAATCCATTAATTCTAGGGATATCTTACCTTGTAAATGGGATTTCTACCTTGTATAGAATTCTTTTCCCTTCCTATGTAAACTGGCAGCCCTATTGTAAATGGACACAATCTACAATGAATATACAAAAGTTATAGTCTATTTATCTCATTTATCTGCCTCATATTTTGTTCCAAAAGGATTCTAACACAGAAAGGTTACTCAATATTGATGGTTTGCTCTTTTCCATGTTCACTAAATTTGGTCTATATTTTCGTTTATTCTTTAACTGCATTAAATCAGGTCACATATCCTTAAAACCACATATAAATTTAATTGTTACTCGTAATCTAGGGTAAACACACACTTAGATAATTTGTGTCCTCATTTACATGGTGTAATCTTCTATTATAAGATAGACTTGTTAACAAAAAACTATGAGTGGAAAGACAAAGTGTTAGATATTCTTAAGACATGATCCAAGAGATGTTACATAATGTGAACTTTTAGTAATATCTTTTTGATGGCCAAAGGTGCTAGTAATTGTCATTGACTAGAGAAAACGAGTGTTCAAATTATTCCTTAGAATTCTTGTTATTATGTCAGTAATGACATATGAAAATATTATCATAGTCGATAGAAGCATCAGCTGGGGATGGTCATTTGAACATTGACATCTGAATTAACATCGAAGGTAACAAGT
Organism: Nicotiana obtusifolia; assembly: GCA_002018475.1. Lineage (NCBI taxonomy): Eukaryota > Viridiplantae > Streptophyta > Magnoliopsida > Solanales > Solanaceae > Nicotiana > Nicotiana obtusifolia. The sequence goes on from MCJB01024316.1 coordinate 1,740, forward strand.
GCAAAAATTGATTTTTCTATCATGATATTTTAAGCTTTGTGATAGATTGATAATATTATGCCTACTAAGGCACTAATATGTGTGACATTATATTCGTCTTCGTTTGATCATACAAAGTTCACCAGTACTAGAGTCCTGACTTTATTGGTGATTAGTGATAAACTTTTAAAGGTCTACTACATAATCAACAAAGAGGGAGTATTATGGCTAAGCGTCAAATGTGCGTGCACCCAAGGTGGAAGACTTGATGAGTTTTAAACTCGACAAGATACATAATTTATAAAATTTAGTACCTTCGAGATCCACAAATATGCATTGGGATTGGCAAAAGTGAGCTCACAATGAGAGAGAGTGATATGAGACATTAAAATGATGTCTTTCAGTGTTTGAACAATTCATATGTTAAATAAGAGTGTTAAAGAAACACGAAATGTTCACAAACATGGTTGACTCTAAAGGAAAGTGAAAAGTTGATCATTCTAAACTTTGTGGTTAGTCTATGGTTCCTAGTTTGGGTGATTGTGATAGGCTTAGCAAGATTGCATGCCTGATTTAGTGCGGATTGCTTATATAGAATACTAGCCTACACAACGATATGTTCAAGAGATAGTGAGATGGCACGGAATGCTCGTATCGTGGTATGTCATAAAAGTAATAGTTCATGGAGCATTTATATAGAGGTGTATGGATTTACTGCTGTATGTGTGAGCAATATATAGAGGTGTTTGGATTTGATCCAGCACTTTCGTATGTAAGAATGATAGATGTGTTCTACTATAGTACTCTAATCGTGGCTCTTGGATGCGTTCCAGCGCAAAGTAGCATAAGAGAGTATCAGTATCCAGTCTCTATACTAGCTGGATAGATATTATATAGCTAGTAGTTCATGATCATTTGCTTTCGACTGAGGTTTTATCTCATATTAGTTACTAGCTTTTTATGAAGATCGTTTTATTTGAGGCTTTAGTACACTGGTGTCGTTCATAAGTTGGTCGATTCAAGCCTAGGGAGTCATAATTGTTGAGCCTATATAAGGTTTAGCAAGCCTTGGAGAAGGATGCATTGAATGCAAGAATGATTTGGCCAGCAGAAAGTCAACAAAAGTCCAACATAGATAAGAAAGTTCATAATATGGAATTCATGAAGGTTGAAAAAGGTTCTTTTTTCGAAGAAGAAAGTTAAGTTATTCAGGCAGGAAGGTAAGTTAAATGCAAGGTTGTGACGACCCGACCGGTCGTTTTGTGTAATTGTGCCCCCTTTTCTCTTCTGATGCTTTACACATGTGTGTTTATGGTTTTATAACTTACGGGGTTGATTAGTTTCATTCCGGGAATATTTCGGGTTGATTTAGACCCTTTGGTTCTTGGCTTAGAAGCTTAAGTTGGAAATGTTGACCAAACTTTGACTTTTCTGAAAACGATCCCAAAATAGTATTTTGATGGCTCCGATAGCTTCATATCGTGATTTTGGACTTGGGCGTATGCCCGAAATCGAATTCAAAAGTCCGTAGGTTGATTTGTGTGGTTTTGCCGAAATTTGTCAATTTGAAGTTGAATAAGTTTGAACATCAGTTTACTTTTCACTATCGGGTCCGGTATTTGATTTTGGGACTTTGAATAGGTCTGTTATGATATTTAGAACTTTTTTGCAAAATTTGATATTGTTTGGAGTTGATTTGATAGGATTCTGACACTTAGTTGCAATTCTAGAAGTTTTGAAATTTACGATGAAATTCATGCATTTTGGTGTCTGATTCATAGTTATGGATGCTATTTTTGTGTTTTGATCATGTGAGCGAGTTCGTATGATGTTTTTAGACTTTTTTAGGAGTTTGGCTTGGAGCCCCGAGGTCTCAGATGAGTTACAGACATGATTTGGAATTGTTTGAACTGAAAATGGGATTGTTGTTGTGTTGGTGCTCAGTTATTGCAATTGCGAGCACCAGCCTTACAATTGCGAAGGTGACAGGGGGTGGTCATATGTCGCAAGTGCGACTTCTCCTTCGTATTTGCGAAGTTAGCAGGACGTAGGGTTGGTTCACAATTGCGATCATCTAGTCACATTTGAGATAGTGGCCAGCTTCACAATTGCGAAGCATTTGTCGTAAACGCGACTTTTGTTGAGGTTGTCCGGATTCGCAAATGCAATTCCTGATTCGCAATTTTGAGTGTTTGCAAGTCATAAATGCGACATCTGCAACTGGTCATAAGGGCTGGGAAGTCAGGATTTCACCTCATTTCTCATATTTTAGAACCCCTAGACTCGGTAGGAGGCGATTTGGAGACGGGATTTTCATCTACAAACATTGGGTAAGTAATTCTAAATAATTTTCAGCTGTATTTCATCAATATATCTTAGAATTAGCATCAAAATCATTTGTATCAAAGAGGAAAAATTGGGAAATTTAGGCAGGTTTTTTAAAAATGAAGAATGTGCTCAATCCTCTTAGCAATCTCGACCACCTGAGTGAAAGAAGTCTTAGTCATAGCCGTCTTCACCTTTTGAAGTTTGATACCATAGGCAAGACCCCCTATGAACCTCCGCGCCTTCTCCTCTTAGTAGGGATCAGGATAGCTACATGATTAGACAAATCTAGAAACATCATCTCATACTTGGTGATGGTCATACCTCACTAATGAAGACACTCAATCTCATCTCTCAGAGTAAGGGATTTAACTTCCCCAAGAACAACTATGAAAGCATGGCCTAAATGAGAGGAGGTGATCTTGCTTATCTTCTTATCTCATAAGTCGACCACCATGTAACGACCCGACCGATCATTTTATGTTATTGCGCCATGTTTTCCCTTTTAATGCTTCACACATGGGTTTTTATGATTTTATGATGTACGAGGTTGATTAGTTTTGTTCCGGGAAGATTTCAAGTTGAATTGTACCATTTGATTCTTGGATTAGAAGCCTAAGTTGATTATGTTGACCAATGGTTGACTTTTGTAAAAATGACCTTGAATTGATGTTTTGATGGCTCCGATAGCTTTACCGTGATTTTGGACTTGGGCATATTCTCGGGACCGTATTTGAAAATCCGTAGGTTTATTTGTGTTGTTTTGCCGAAAATTAGCAATTTGAGGTTTAGAAGTTTTACCGTAGGTTGACTTTTAGCTACCATGTTCAGAACGTGGTCTTGGGACTTAGAACAGGTCTGTTATGCCATTTAGAACTTGTGTGCAAAATTTGGTGTCAGTCGGAGTTGATTTGACATGATTCGGACGCTTGGTTGTAATTCTAGAGGTTCTTGAACTTCACTTTGAAATTCATGCATTTTGGTGTGTGGTTGATAATTGTAGATGTTGTTTTTGTATTTTGATCGTGTGAACAAGTTCGTTTGATGTTTTTAGACCTGTGTGGATACTTGGTTTGGACTGAAAACTGAACTGCTTGTGTGTCGATGCCTCAGGTGTCGCAATTGCGAACACCAGCATCGCAATTGCGATCCTAGTAGGGGTCTCAGGTGTCGCAATTGTGATACCAAGGTCACAATTGGGAAGAGTGTCCGGATTTAGATAGGCTCGCATTTGCGACAAAAGTGTCTCATGGCATTTGCAACTTCCTCTTAGCTGTCAGTGGCCGCATTTGCAAGTATTCCTTCGCAATTGCGAGGGTTCACAAACCCTGTGTCACAATTGTGACATGTGCAACTGAACATAAGGGCTGGAAAGTCGGGATTTAGTCTCCTTTCTCACATTTTAGAACCCTAGACTCGGTAGGAGGCAATTTGGAGAGGGGATTTTCATCTACAAACATTGGGTAAGTGATTCTAATCAATTTCCAACTATATTTCATGATTATATCTTAGATTTAATATCAAATTTATGGGAATCAAAGAGGGAAAATTGGAAAATTTTGGCAAGTTTTTGAAAAATGAAGAGCTGAATATTGAGAGTCAATTTGGGTTCAGATTTGAAAACAAAACACATATATGGACTCGCGGGGTTATGGGTAATCGAAATCTACCCTTGGACCCAGGATTTGACCGGGCGGACCCGGGTTGACTTTTGTTAACTTTTTGAGAATTTTGTAAAGATCAAAGCTTCATCTATTGTAATTGTTTTCCATTGCATTGTTTGATGATATTATGTCACTTTTGGTTAGATTTGAGTCGTGTGGAGGTGAATCTTAGGGGAAAAGCTATTTCTGAAGGTTGAGTTTGCCTAGTTGATGTAAGTATCTTGCATAACTCTGTGTGGGGGAACTACCCCTTAGGACTTGGGTTAATTGTGCCAATTGTGTTATGTGAAAGTTGTGTACGCAAGGTGACTAGTGGATACACAAGCTATATGTGGTATTTGACCGATTTAGGTTATTTAGACTCTTTCCATGCCTTTAATTGAATTTTCATAACATGTTATATCACCCACTGTTAATCTACTCTTACATGTGTTAATCTACTCTTACATGCTTTATTTGACGTTGTTAACGCTTGTTCTACCTCTTACTTGTTATTTTTGCTCTTATATGTCGTAATCAAAGTTATTGCCTTCCTTATTATCTTGTTACTTCCTAAATTGAAAAATTACTTTTACTTAAAGTTGTTATTTCATGGAATAACTTCTTGTTGAGTTACTGATGTTGAAGTTGTAAAAGCCGTTATCACATTGAGGTGAACTTGTTAATTGTTGAAATATCTTTCTTGTTGAGAAATTCACATTCATTTTGTAATTGATGAGATTTGTGTGCATATTGTGGTCGAGCCATAGTCTATTTGTTATGGAAACATTGGTATTGTTGATTCTTTTGGGAAGTTCTGGTATATGGGCACTTGTGGTGCGAGTTGTGATTATGTTGTGATATTGATACGCATGCGGTGGTATAGGTCTAGGGGTTGATACGCATGCGGTAAGATAAGGTGGGCTCGAAACGCGTGTTGCTAATAGGGGAACTACGTGAAGCCACACGGTGAGATAATGTCGGCTAAAATATGTGTAGCTATTTTGGGAAAAATGACTTTCAAAACTTAATGTAAGGCTCACAAGGTGATATAAAAAAAGATAGAGATTGAAATTGGGAAATTTGAAAACGAGGCGGTACCTCGGTTGTTATTTTTGTTGCACACTCTATGTTAATGAGGCTTTGGTTGAACAGTTTTGTCATTTCCTTATTTGTCTTACATGTGTTTGTCCGTGTTGTTTTGTTGATTTTCTTAACATGTGTTCATCCTTCTTACCTTTATTATTTTTAGATTCAGTTGCTAGCTTCCATTATTGAACTGCTTTAACTATCATTTATATCTTCGTTCGACATTCTTTGAATGTACCATATCTTGTTCAGCTTCTTTTATCCTAGCAGGTGTCTTTAACGGCCTCGTCACTACTCTACCAAGGTTAGGTTGATAGTTACAGATACCATTGTGGCGTACTCATATTATGCTTCTGCACATCTTTTGTGCAGATCTAGGTAAGTCTGCCCATGCTGGACGCTAGTGATTGATTTGGTTAACTGCTTTTTTGGAGACTTCAAGGTATACCTGCTCGACGTCCGCATGCCTTGGAGTCACCTTCCGTTAACTTCACATTTCTGTTTATTTCCTATTCGAAATAGCGTTGTATTTCGAGACTACTAGTACGTTCCAGTAGAGCTTATTACTCAGTTCCACCAAATATTGGGAGTTATTTGTCAGCTGTGTTGTTGAGATTTTTTTAATGATAGTTTTAGTGACTAAGTGCCATCACGACATCCTAAGGCGGGAAATTGGGGCCGTGACACGCCACCTCTTGATTGAACCGTGCATCTAGAAGACAGTGAAGTCAACTCCATTGGACTCAAATAGTCCCAAATTGCACAGAATCTCATGACATCGATTTAAAAAGTACTGGGCATCCTCTAAAGGCGCATAACTAAAGTGAGGAGGAGACAACTTTTGGAACTTATCCATCCTCTTTAGCATGTCATGTGACATTGTGGGCTTAACCTCAAGTTGTGAGACAATAATAGGTTGAACCACCCCAACTGGTAACACTCCTGGGTCTGATATCTGTGGCCCATCGGCTCTAGAGTACGAGTAGAGGATTCTGGTCTCCTCCACGTCCTGAGAAGCGGTTGGTGCCACACGAAGAACACCTGCCCAAGCCATGCTCTCCACAAGGCCAACCACATGTACCAAGGCGACTTAAAGCACTAGAGTAACAATAAATCCCTCTGGAACATGTGTTGGCCCCATTGGCTCAACCTGGGCTAGGATCTGATCATGTGGATCAATATGGAGCTCGAGTGACGCAGCTCTAACACGAGCATGAGTAGTTGCACGTGCAGCTCTACCCCTGCCCCGACCTCTACCTCCTCATCTACCCCTTGCAGTGGCTACGACCTGGGGCACCAGCTCCTAATTGGTTGTGGCTGAAGCACATGTCCTCACCATCTATGAGAGAATAAAATAAGAAATATCAAACACTAGGATAGAACAAAGCTGCACGATAGAGAAAGAAAGAAAGTGAAGCTTCCTAGAGTCTTATCGCCTTCCGAGAATAAGTAGAGACGTCTCCGTATTGATCCTTAAGATTCTACTAAATTTGCTCTTGACTCGTGAGACATATGCAACCTAGTGCTCTGATACCAACTTGTCATGATCCATATTTCCGACCAAGGGGTCATGATGGTGCCTAATACCGCTTGCCCATCACTTAACATAGCTAAAGGAATACAACTATGCAATAAACAATGTGATATCATAACAAACGATAGAACTCAGTAATGTATAACAAGATCAAAACCAAACATTCATCTAGAAACCTCCAAGAACTAGTATCACTGAGCACATAGGCTTCTGCACATCTTTTGTGCAGATCAAGGTACGTCTGCCCGTGCTAGACGCTAGTGATTGATTTGGTTAGCTGATTTTTCGGAGACTTAAAGATATACCTGCTCGACGTCCACAGGCCTCGGATTCACCTTCTATTTACTTCTCATTTTTGTTTATTTCCTATTCCAAACATTGTTGTATTTCGAGACTATTAGTACGTTCTTGGAGAGCTTATGACTCAGTTCCACCAGATTTTGGAAGTTATTTGTTTGTTTGTTTTTTCTCCATTAAGCAATTTTTGTCTATTTTGGGAGTTATTTGTCAGTTGAGCTGTTGAGATTTTTTTAATGATAGTATAATGGTTTAAATTTGAAGTTTTATTATTATTTCCGCTATTTCGTTATACATGTTAGGCATACCTAGTCTTAGAGACTAGGTGCCATCACGACATCCTAAGGTGAAAAACTGGGATCGTGACAAGTTGGTATCAGAGATCTAGGTTCATAGGTGTTACGAGTCATAAGCAAGTTTAGTAAAGTCTTACGGTTCAGTACGGAGACATTTGTACTCATCTTCAGGAGGCTACAGAACTGTTAGGAAAATTCCACTTCTTTGATTCCTTATCGAGCGAATTGGTTGACTTCGAAATCTGAATATGTGTCTTTCTATTCTCTCCAATTTGTGAGCGAACTGTTAGGAGACCCTGTCACAGTTTATGAGCATTTTTGGTGCTCTAGTTCAGGCGGTATTGATTCCCTTCGCACCAGTTACATCTCAGGCCAGGGGAGGAGCCCAGACTCCCGCAGCCCCTACTCTAGAGAAGCGGGTCTAGGTTGATCGGGCCACGCGAGTTACGCCAGTGCAGCCTGTTGTTCCAGTTCAGCCCGAGGTTAGGGAAGTGACATCTTAGAAGGAGTAGCTGAGACTTGAGAGGTTCAAGAATTATCATCCTCCTACTTATAGTGGTCTAGCTACCGAAGATGCACAGGGTTTTCTAGAGAAGTGCTACCGTATTCTCCGCACCATGGGTATTGTGGAGATGAGCGGGGTTGCTTTTACTACATTGTAGCTGTCAGGAGCAGTGTATTAGTGGTGGCAGGCTTACGAGGAAGGTAGCCCAGCCGATGCAACTTCACTCACATGAACTCAGTTTTCAACGATATTTGTCTTAACCCCAATTTCCCTCTATAGATTGTCGTGATGACACCTAGTCTCTATGGCTAGGTAAGCCTAACATGCATAGAGAAATAGCGAAAATACTACCAAAACTTCAAGTAAAACCCTCACACTTTTATAATAAACTCAAAAGTATAATAGCCGACACTTTCCCCAAAAACCTGGTGGAATGGAGTCTTAAGCTTTACAAGAAAGTACCGATAGTCTCGAAACACAATACTGTTTGAAACAAGAAATAAATAGTATAATATCTAAAATAGAAGGTGACTCCGAGGCCTGCGGATGTTAGGTAGGTATACCTTGAAGTCTCCAAAAGCCGATACTCAATCAACCTCTAGCGTCCAGCATGGGCAGACATACCTGCATCTGCACAAAAATATGCAGAAGCGTAGTATGAGTACACCATAATGGTACCCAGTAAGTATCAAGTCTAACCTCGGTAGAGTAGTGACGAGGCCAGGTCAAGATGTGAAGAAAAGGAAAGAGGAGAAATAATTGATACGAAACAAGTTAATAACATAGACAAATGTCGTAATTGTAAGGACAAAAATAACATAAAGGGAAAAATTAAAGAGAACCACCAAAGTCAAATACGGATCCAAACTGATAGGACAAGGAAAAATAAAAGCAACAAGAAGTGTTCCATCAATAACTCCATACAACATGAGATAAACAACAAGAATCACCAACGAGGTACCGCCTCATAAACAACAAGAATCACAAACGAGGTACCGCCTCATATACAACAAGAATCACAATCGAGGTACCGCCTCGTATTCACGTTTTCTCAATTTCAATAAAAATCTTTCCTTAGACCACCGCGTGAGCATTACATTTAAATAGTTTTGAAAATGTTTTTCTCGAAAAAGCTACACGCACTTTAGCCTATCTTATGACGTTGCGTGGCTTCAGGTAATTCCCTTACAAGCAACATGCACATAAGTCCCACCTTATGCCGCCGCATGCACATTAATACCCCAATCCTTATATCGCTGCATATGCATCAATATCACATAACAATAACAAGTCGCACCACAAGTGCCCATATGTCACAAGTTGCCAATAATCAACAATATCAAAGTAGTGCACAAGAATATCGACAATAATGATGAATGTAAATTTCTCAACAAGATATATATCTCAACAATTAACACTTTGCCTCAATGTGATAATGACTTTCACAACTTCAATGCCAATAACTCAACAATGAGAGATAATGTATAACTGTGATATTAATTAAGAATAACTAATAATGGGAGCGATAACATGTAACGATGACTTCAAATAAGGATAATCAATAATGAAAGAGACAACATAAAACAATGACTTCTATAATGATAAATCAACAATGGAAGAGACAACATGTGACGATGACCTCAAATAATGATAATCAACAATGGAAGAGACAACATGTAACAATGACTTCTGTCACGACCCGGGAATTCCCACCCTCGGGAGTCGTCATGGCGCCTACTAGTGAAAGCTAGGCAAGCCAATCAACCGGACTATTTTCCCTTTTTCTACTTACGAGTACATTTGCAGCACAAAAATATCAACCAAAACTGGTAACATCAAAACGATATGAATTAAACTTCAAACTTTACAAAACATCATTAATACCAAATCCCCTACAACTACCCAAGATCTGGCGTCACAGTTTCACAAACTGTCTAAGAGTTTCTACAAATAAGGTTCTGAAAGAAATAACAAAATACTGTCTCCGAACTACGTGGAAGAAGCAGGTAAGGGAAATGGATAGGGGACGCCAAGATCTGCGAACATCTGCAGTACTACCTTGGGTCGCCTGATGATCACAAAGCTAGAAGCTATCTACTGTCCGAAACCTGCGGCGCCGGGATCTGCACAAAAGAGTGCAGAGTGTAGTATCAGCACAACCGACCCCATGTGCTGGTAAGTGCCTGGCCTAACCCCGGCGAGATAATGACGAGGCTAGGACCAGACTCCAGATAAACCTGTTTAGTTATAAACATATATGTATCTACAGCAGAAAACTAGGAATACATAAACAATTTAAACGGGGAAAAGAAAACATACATTGCAATAACAAAAAAATAAAGCGAAACGAATCATCAATGATTAAGAAGGAAAACTGCAATTTAGCCTTTAACACAATGAGATGAAATACAAGCCACATTCACCTCCCGTAACCTCTTGTTGCAGGCGTGCAACCCGTTCCCACTTACAGTAACCTCTTGTGGTAGGCGTACCACCCTCTCCCCCTTTCATAATATCTCGTAGCAGGCGTGCCACCCGCTCCCACTTACAATGCATCTCGTGGCAGGCGTGCCACCTGCTCCCACTTACAATATATCCTGTGGCAGACGTGCCACCCGCTCCCGCTTACATTGTATCCTGTGACAGGCGTGCCACCCGCTCCCACTTACAATACCACAACAATCACAAGAAGTCCCGTCAAGGGAACAAGGCAACATAACAACTTCCCAATGAGGGAAATAACAACATCAAACAATCATCCTGGCCAGGGGGAAATCAGCTATAACCAAACCATATTCGACTCCTATTTAGCTCAATCAATGTTAGTACTCAATCACAGTCGAAGTTCTACAATTAACCTCCCAACCCAATTATCATTTCATTAATCCTAGACACGACGCTGCTATTGTGACACCGGATCCCTTAAACTCCTAACAAATCCCTAAGACACTACCCATGACTTAGACACTGAACCCCTTTTTGACTTCTAACACTTCCTTATTCAACTAGTCCATCTAACAATCTAAATTATGCCGAATAAAAGATACATCAACCTGTAATCGAGAGGAACAATTATAATGATAAATTCATGTGGTAGGCGTACCACCCGCCCTCATTTCAGGATATCTTGTGGCAGGCGTGCCACCCGCTCCCACTTATATTACAACAAGGTCACGGATAATATTCAGCAATTAGAACAATAATTACCCAACACTTACCAATATATGACCCACGGTCATGCTCGACACCAATGTATAGGTACTCGTCACCATACCTATACATTGTTCTCAACAAGAAGCAATTTAACAATTAGAACATGATTTCTAGTCCCTCAAGCTAAGATTAGGACAACCACTTACCTCGCTTTGCTTCTAAATTCTAGGTTTCCAATGCATTCAAATCTCTGCAACAATCAAAGCCACCAACCTTCGAGCCTCAAACTCGTCTTAGATTTCTAGTACTGCTCCACCACGAAATCGTCAGCAATTTGTGCTGGGGTTTTGGGGTTAGAAAGTGGGAAATTTCGTAACTGATGTTGGGGTGTTGAAAGGATGATTTCACGGTTGTTTTTCAGTGTATTTGGGGTTGTTTTCAGACGATCTCTCAGCTGGGTTTTGGTGAGTGTAAATGGGGAAAGCTGGGTTGGTAATTGGAGGTTGATAGCTATGTGACGAAGGTGTTTTTCATGGAATTTGGGGCTGTTTACAAGGTGATTTGCTATGGTTTGAAGGTGGTTTGGTGAGTTTTACATAGAAAGTATCGAAAATAAGAGGGTTTTCGCGTGTTAGGGTTATGGGTCCTTATTTATAGTGGGTCAAAAATCGGAATGAAAATAAGTTGCCAGATGCCAGAATGCGATCGCATTCTGGTCGCAGAACACATATGCGGTCTGCATTTGGGCCGCATTTTTGACACAACTTTTGACCCAAAACTCTGTCTCACTCTGCGATCCTACTGTCAGTTTTGCGGTTCGCATTCCTGAAATGCAGTCCGCATTCTCGTCGCATTTTCGACGAAAGGTTTGCCCAGTTTTTCTGTTTCACTATGCGATCCAAGAAGTGAAATCTGCGGTCCGCATTTCCAGTATGCGATCGCATACTGACCGCAAATTCCTAACCTGGTTTTAAACCCAGGTTTCTCCTTCACTATGCGGCGCCTGTGCGAGATATGCGGTTTGCATATCTGAAATGCAATCGTATTTCTTGCACTTCTTAATTTTTCGAACTCTTTTCTTATTTTATTCAAATTCTTATGCCTCATACCCTGCAAGAATATTAAAATTGCACAATTACAAAGGGAAATTTACACTTAGGCAACCAAATCTAAACAATTAGTACCACATTTGTTTCTGTGACACATCAGGCCGTTACATTCAAATAATGATAAATCAACAATAGAAGAGATGAAATATAACAATGAAAGAGGCAACAACTACAACTAGGCATATAAGAATATAACGACAAGTAAGAGGTAGAACAAGTGCTAACAAAGCCATTTAGGGCATGTACGGATAGACTAACACAAGTGAGAGTGGATTGACTATGGGAATTTAGAACATGATATGACAATTCAGTTAATGCATGGAAAGAGTCTAAGTAGCCTAAACTAGTCAAATTCCATATATATCCGGTGTGCCCACTCATTACCTTGCGTACATGGCTTTCATATAGCACAAATGACACAACCAAACCCAAATCCTTGAGGTACTTCACTCACACAAAGTTAGGCAAGATACTTACCTCAACTAGGCCAAATCAACCCTTGAAAATAACTTTTTCCCTAAAATTTGCCTTTGCGTGGTTCAAATCTAACCAACATTGATTAATATCATCAAACAATGCAAAAGAAAACAATTACAACAGATAAAGCTATGATCTTTATACTTTTCCCAAAAAAGTTAACAAAGGTCAACCCGAGGCCCACCCGGTCAAAACTCAGGTCCAAGGGTAGATTCCGACTACCCATAACCCCACGAGTTAATATATTTGATTAGTTTTAAAATCTGAGTCCAAATCGACTCTCAAACTCAAATTCTTATTTTTCAAAAACTTGACAAAGTTTCATAAATTTTTACTTTGATTCACATGATTTTGATGTTAAAATCTAAGATATATTGATGAAATGTAATTGGAAATAGATTAAATTTACTTACCCAAAGTTTGTAGATCAAAATCCCCTCTCCAAATCACCTCCTGCCGAGTCTAGGTGTCTAAAATGAGAGAAATGAGGTGAAATCCCGATTTTTCCAACCATTTGTTCAGTTGCAGATGTCGCAATTGCGACATGGGTTCACAATTTCAAACCCTCGCAATTGCCAAGAAAATATCACAATTGGAGCACTGATAGGGTTAGGGAGTTCCTCGCAAATGTGAAGATGGAAAATGCGAACCATGCTCCCCTCGCAAAAGCGACAAAGTTGTCGCAAAGGCGAACCTAGCCGAGCCCAAGTCACATTCGCAATTGCGACCTAGTCATAGAAATTGTGATACCTGTGATCCCCTTCTAAGGTTGCAATTGCGGCCCTGGTGTTCGCAAATGGCGACACCAGAGGCTAATGCACAACCGATTTCTAGTTTTCAATCCAAAACACACTGATAGTTGTTTGAAACTCATCAGAGCCCTTGGGGATCCAAACCAAACATCTACACAAGTCTAAAAATATCATAAGAACTCGCTCGTGCAATCAAAAAATGAAGATAACATCTAGAACTACGAATCGAACACTAAAATGCATGAATTCCAAATTAAAGATCAAGAACTACAAGAACCGCAACTAAGTATCTGAATCCTATCAACTGAATTCCAAATGATACCAAATTTTTCAAAGAAGTTCTAAATAGAATAACGGACCTATTCCAAGTCCAAATATCAAATTCCGAACTCGATAGCTAAAAGTGAACCTACGGTCAAACGTTTCAACTTCAAATTGCCAAAATTTTGGCAAAACAACACAAATCAACCTACGGAATTTCAAATTCAATTACGGGCATATTCCCAAGTCCAAAATCATGATATGAAGCTATAAGCCATCGAAATACCATTCCAGGGTCGTTTTCAAAAAATTCAAAGTTTGGTCAACATTTCTAACTTAGGCTTCTAAGCTAAGAATCAAAGGGTCCAAATCAACCTGAAATCTTCCCTGAATGAAACTAATCAACCTCGCATGTCACTTAAAACATAAACACACATGAGTGAAGCATGAAAAAGGGAAACAAGGTGCAATTACACAAAACGACCGGTCGATCGTCACAATCTTCTTGAAGAGCCCCAGACCCTTCGAGATGTATGGCGCACAAAGTTTGAGCACTTGCCAATGAAAGTGTTAGATTATGCGATTAGATTCAGTGAATTGTCCATACGTGCACATGCCTTGGTTTCTATAGTCAGAGAGAGAGAATTTGCAGATTCATCGATAGGCATAACATGGTATTAGATTTAGCATGGCTCGAGAGTTGGAGACACATCCTCCATATCAACAGGTGGTAAAGATTTCATGGAGGTTGGAGGGTATGCGAGGTTGCGCGAGAGAGCATAGGGATGACAAGAAGCCTCGAGATTCTGGAGGATATAGTGGTTCCCACGTCCCAGCTGCAGCCCGTCATGGTAGAGGCTATGTGAGCCGCCCAGTTCATTCAGCACTTCTAGCTTCTAGTGGTGCTCTAGCTATTCCGAGGTCTCAAGTTGCCCATTTTTCTCAGTCACTATCTAGTGCACCTCCTGCACTGAGTGCCTTCAGTGGTCAATCTAGTCGACCAGGCCCGAGTCAGCTTCAGCAGTCATGCCACTGAGAGCCTTTTTTGAGTGTGGCGACACTAGACATATGGTGAGGGACTACCCCAGACATAGGAGGGGTGCACATCCACAGATTACTCAAGCTCTGAATTCCACTAGGTCAACTAACTTTAGAAGCCATGGTTGCCTCTCCACTTGCACAACCAGCAAGGTGTTGAGGTCAGGCACGTACAGGTCGCCCTAGAAGGGGAGGCCAGGCCAAATCCTATGCTTTTCCAGGTGGGACAGAGGTGGTCACATCAGACGCAATCATCACAGGTCTTGTTCCGGTTTGTCATAGGGATGCGTCACCCTTATTTGATCCGAAATCCACTTATTCATATGTGTCATCTTACTTTGCTCCGTATTTGGATATATCTCATCATTCTTTGAGTTCTCCTATTTATGTGTCCATGCCTGTGGGAGATTTTATTGTTATGAACCATATGTATCGGTCGTGTTTAGTTGTTATTAGTGGTTTTGAGACAAGAGTTGATCATTGCTACTCAATATGGTAGACTTTTATGTTATCTTGGGCATAGATTGGTTGTCGCCTATTACACTATTCAAGATTGTCACACCAAGACTGTGACATTGGCTATGCCAGATTTGCCACGGTTAGAGTGGAGGGGTACATTATATCATATTCCTAGCACGGTTGTGTCCTTCCTTAAGGAACAGTAGATGGTTGAGAAGGGGTGTGAGGCATATCTAGCCTTTGTGAGGGATGTGAGTGATGATACTCCTATCGTGGAGTCAGTTCTGGTCGTGAGATATTTCCCTGATGTGTTCCCAGCAGACCTTCCGAGCATGCCGCTCGATAGAGATATCAATTTTGGTATTGAACTATTACTGGGCACTCAGCCTATTTCTATCCCACCCGATCGTATGGCGCCAGCGGAGTTGATGGAGTTGACGTGACAGCTTCAGGAGTTTCTTGATAAGGGTTTCATCCGGCCCAAGGTGTCGCTTTTGGGGTGCCCCGGTTCTGTTTGTGAAGAAGGATAGTTCTATCCGCATATGTATTGATTATAGACAGTTGAACAAGGTTAAAGTGAAGGACATGTACTCATTATTGTGCATTGATGACTTATTTGATCAGCTATAGGTTGCCAGAGTGTTCTCGAAGATTGATTTGCGGTCAGGGTACATGATTCGGGATTTGGATATTCCGAATACTGCCTTCAGCACTCGGTGTGGTCACTACGATTTCCTTGTGATGTCATTTGTGCTGACCAACACCCCAGCATCATTTGTGAACATGATAAAACGTGTATTCCAGCCATATCTTGATTCATTCATCATTGTGTTTATTGACTACATCTTGGTGTAGTCCTGCAGCCGGGAGGATCATGTGCATCATCTGAGGATCGTGCTTCAGACCTTAAGGAAAAAGAAGTTTTATACAAAATTCTCAAAGTGTGAATTCTGGCTTGATTCGATGGCGTTTTTAGGTCATGTGGTGTCGAGAGAGGGGATTAAGGTAGATCCGAACAAGATTAAAGTAGTTCAGAGTTGGACGAGACTGTCTTCAGCTACTGAGATTCAAAGTTTTCTTGGTTTGGCTGGATATTATCGTCGTTTCGTAAAGGGTTTCTCATCTATTATTGCACCTATGACTAGGTTGACCCAGAAGGGTGCTCCTTTCAGATTGTCCAACGAGTGTGAGTAAGCTTTCAAAAGCTCAAGACTGCTTTAACTACAACCCCAGTATTGGTGTTGCCTACGGTTTTAGGGACTTACTATTATGACACATCACATATTGGTCTTGGGCCTGTGTTGATGCAAAACGGTAGGGTGATTGCCTATGCGTTGAGGTAGCTAAAGGTTCATAAGAAGAATTATCCGGTCCACGACTTGGAATTGGTAGCTATTACTCAAGCATTTAAGATTTGGAGGCATTATCTGTATGGTGTCCTATGTGAGGTCAATACCGACCATCGAAGTCTCCAGCATCTACTCAAGCAGAAAGATCTTAACTTGCAGTAGCAAAGATGGTTAGAGTTGCTTAAAGACTATGATATCACTATTTTATATCATCCAAGGCCAACATGGTGGCCGATTCCTTGAGTAGAAAGGCGGAGAGTTTGGGTAGTTTGGCATATCTACCGGCAGCAGAGAGGCCACTTGCCATGGGATGTTCAGTCCTTGGCCAATCAATTTGTTTTATTGGTTGATTTGAACCCAGTCGGGTTCTTGCTTGTGTGATTTCTCGGTCCTCCTTACATGAGCACATCAAAGAGTGTAAGTATGATAACCCCTATTTTCTTGTCCTTAATAACATGGTACAGCACGGCGATGCCAATGAGGTTTCTATTGGAGATGACGAGGTGTTGCGGATGTAGGGTCGGTTATATGCGCCCAATATGGATGGGTTGCGTGAGTTGCTTCTTGAGGAGGCCCATAGTTCGAGGTATTCCATTCATCCGTGAGCCGCCAAGATGTATCAGGATTTGAGGCAGCACTACTGGTGGAGGAGAATGAAGAAAGATACAGTGGAGTATATGGCTTGGTGCCTGAACTGTTAGCAGGTGAAGTATGAGCATCAGAGGCCGAGCGGTTTGCTTCAAAGACTTGAGATTCCCGAGTGGAAATGGGAGCGTGTTACCATGGACATCGTTGTTGGACTCCCACGGACCTTGAAGAAATTTGACGCAATATGGGTGATTGTGGATAGGTTGACTAAGTTGGATTATTTATTCTGGTGGTGACTACCTATTCTTCTGAGCAGTTGGCTCAAGTCTATATCCATGAGATTGTTCGTCTCTATGGTTTGGCGTTATACATTATATCCGATCGAGGTACGCAGTTTACATCGCGTTTCTAGAGGGTTGTACAGCGTGAGTTAGGCACACAGGTTGAGTTAAGTATAGCATTTCACCCCAAGATAGACAGGTAGTCCGAGCGCACCATTCAGATCTTAGAGGATATGCTTTGTGCCTGTGTTATGGATTTCGTAGGTTCTTGAGATCAGTTCTTGCCGCTTGCAGAGTTCGCCTACAACAACAGCTACCAATCAAGTATTCAGATGGCTCCTTATGAGGCCCTATATGGGAGGTGATGTCGGTTCCTTAGTTGGTTAGTTTGAGTCGGGAGAGGCTAGGCTATTGTGCACGGATTTGGTTCGAGACGCCTTGGAGAAAGTCAAATTGATTCAGGATCAACTTCGTACATCCTAGTCTAGACAGAAGAGTTATGCTGATCGGAAGGTTTGTGATGTAGCATTTAAGGTTGGAGAGAGGGTTTTGCTCCGCGTTTCACCCATGAAAGGTGTTATGAGGTTCGGGAAGAATGGCAAGTTGACCCCTAGGTACATCGGTCCTTTTCAGATCCTTGAGAGAGTTGGTGAAGTGGCTTACAAACTTGCATTGCCACCCGGCCTATCAGCGGTTCACCCAGTGTTCCATTTTTCTATGCTCCGGAAGTATTATGGTGATCTGTCCCATGTATTAGATTCAGCTCAGTCTAATAGGACAAGGATTTGACTTATGTTGAGGAGTCAGTGGCTATCTTGGATAGGCAGGTTCGAAAGTTGAGGTCAAAGAGCATTGCTTCAGTGAAGGTTCAATGGAGGGGTCATCCGGTCAAGGAGGCGACCTGGGAGACCGAGCATGACATGCGGAATCGTTATCCTCATCTATTCATCTCTTTAGGTATGTCTCTAGGCACGTTTGAGAAAGAATGTTTGTTTTAAGAAGGGGAGAATGCAACGACCCGACTGGTCATTTCCAACTATATTTCATGATTATATCTTAGATTTAACATCAAATTTGTGTGAATCAAAGAGGAAAATATGGGAAATTTTGTCAAATTTTTGAAAAATGAAGAATTGGGTTCGAATTCTAAAACAAAAGACATATATGGACTCGTGGGGTTATGGGTAGCCGGAATCTACCCTTAAACCCGAGTTTTGACCGGCGGGCCCAGGGTTAATTTTTGTTGACTTTTTGAGAAATCTGTAAACATCAAAGATATATTTTAATTGTTTTCTCTTCCATTGTTTGATAATACTAAGTCACTTTTGGTTAGATTTGAGCCGTGTGGAGGCGAACTTTAGGGGAAAAGCTTTTTTCGACGGATGAGTTGGCGTAGTTGAGGTAAGTATCTTGCCTAACTTTGTGTAGGGGAACTACCCCTTAAGACTTGGGTTGATTGTGCCAATTGTGCTATGTGAAAGCTATGTACGCAAGGTGACTAGTGGATACACAGGCTATTTGTGGTATTTGACCGATTTAGGTTATTTAGACTCTTTCCATGCCTTTAATTGAATTTTCATGACATGTTATATCACCCACTGTTAATATACTCTTACATGTGTTAATCTACTCTTACATGCTCTATTTGACGTTGTTAACGCTTGTTCTACCTCTTACTTGTTATTTTGCTCTTATATGCTTTAGTCGAAGTTATTGCCTTCCTTATTGTCTTGTTATCTCTTAAATTGTTGAATTACTTTTACTTGAAGTTGTTATTTCATGGAATATCTTCTTGTTGAGTTATTGATGATGAAGTTGTAAAAGTCGTTATCACATTGAGGTGAAGTTGTTAATTGTTAAGATATCTTTCTTGTTGAGAAATTCACATTTATTTTGTTACTGGTGAGATTCGTGTGCACATTGTGGTTCATCCATGGTCTATTTTTTGCGGAAACGTTGATATTGTTGATTCTTTTGGGAAGTTGTGGTATATAGAAACTTGTGGTGCGAGTTGTGATTCTGTTGTGATATTATATGCATACAGTGGTATAAGGCTAGGGATTGATACGCATTCGGTGAGATAAGGCTAAAATGCTTGTAGCTATTTCGAAAAAAATAATTTTCAAAACTAAATTTAAGGCTCACGCGATGATATACGGATAGATTGAGATTGAAATTGTGAAATTTGAAAACGAGGTGATACCTCGGTTGTTATTTTTGTTGCAAACTCTATGTTAATGAAGCTTTGGTTGAACAATTTTGTCATTTCCTTATTTGTCTTACATGTGTTTGTCCGATTTGTTTTGTTGATGTTCTTAACATGTGTTCATTTCTTCTTACCTTTATTGTTTTTAGATACCGTTGCTAGCTTTCATTATTGAACTGCTTTAACTATAATTTATTTCTTCGTTCCACATTATTTGATTGTTTCATATCTTGTTCGGTTTCTTTTATCCTAACAGGTGTCTTGACCTGGGCTCATCACTACTCTACCGAGGTTAGGTTTGATACTTACTAGGTACCATTGTGGTGTACTCATACTACGCTTCTACACATCTTTTGTGCAGATCTAGGTACGTCTGCCCGTGCTGGAAGCTAGTGATTAATTTGGTTAGCTGCTTTTTCGGAGACTTCAAGGTATACCTGCTCGATGTCTGCATGCCTCAGAGTCACCTTCCGTTAACTTCTCATTTTTGTTTATTTCCTATTACAAACAGTGTTGTATTTTGAGACTATTAGTACAATCTTGTAGAGCTTATGACTCAGTTCCACCAAATTTTGGGAGTTACTTGTCAGTTGTGTTGTTGAGATTTTTTTTAATGATAGTTTAACGGTTTAAATTTGAAGTTCTATTATTATTTCCGCTATTTCTGTATACATGTTAGGCTTACCTAGTCTTAGAGACTAGGTGTCATCACGACATCCTAAGGTGAGAAATTGGGGTCGTGACACGTTACCTCTTGGTTGAACCATGTATCTGGAAGACAGTGAAGTCAACTCCATTGGACTGAACTAGTCCCAAATTGCACCAAATCTCATGACACCAGTTTAAGAAATCTTGGGCATCCTCTAAACGTGCATAGCTAAAGTGAGGAGGAGACAACTTTTGGAAATTATCCATCCTCGTTAGCGACTCATGTGACATTGTGGGCCTAACCTCAAGTTGTGCGACAATAATATGCTGAACCACCCCAACTGGTAACACTCCTGGGCCTGATATCTGTGGCCCATCGGCTCTAAAGTACGAGTAGAGGAGTCTGGTCTCCTCTCCGTCCTAAAAAGCGGCTGGTGCCATACGAAGAACACCTGCCTAAGCCATGCTCTCCACAAGGCCAACCACATGGACCAAGGCGACTTAAAGCACTAGAGCAACAATAAATCCCTTTGGAACATGAGTTGGCTCCATTGGCTCAACCTAGGCTAGAATCTCATCATGTGGATCAATATGGAGCTCGACTGATGCAGCTCTAACATGAGCATGAGTAGTTGCATGTACAGCTCTACCCCTGCCCTGACCTCTACCTCCTCCTCTACCCCTCGTAGTGGCTACGACCTAGGGCACCAGCTCCTAATTAATTGTGGCTGAAGCACGTGTCTTCACCATCTATGGGAGAATAAAATAAGAAATATCAAACACTAGGATAGAACAAAGTCGCACGATAGAGAAAGAAAGAAAGTGAAGTTTCCTAAAGTCTTATTGCCTTTCGAAAATAAGTAGAGATGTTTCCGTACTGATCCTTAAGACTCTACTAAGTTTTCTCTTGACCCATGAGACCTATTCAACCTAGTGCTGTAATACCAACTTATCACGATCTAAATTCCCGACCAAGGGGTTGTGATGGTGCCTAATACCGCTTGCTAGGCAAGCAAACACTTAACATAGCTAAAGAAATAAAACTATGCAATAAACAACGTGATATCATAACAAATTATAGAACTCAGTAATTTATAACAAGATTAAAACCAAACATTCATCTAGAAACCTCCAAGAGTTGGTGTCACCGAGTACATGCACTTCTACAGAATTACTAAATACAATGCCTGAAATAAAAAACACACTGCTTGAAGTGATAAACAGTAGCAAAACCAAAAGAAATGTGACTTCAAGGCCTGCGGGCGAGAGTGCAGCACTACCTCGAGTCTCCTCATCAAAACAAGCTAGTGAATCCTCCGAGTTCCACTAGGTCTGATGCCAAAATCTGCTCAAGAAGTTCAAAAGTGTATATTAGTACAACTGACCCAATTACTTCGTAAGTGTCGAGCCTCACCCGGATGAGATAATGACGAGCCTAATAGAAGACACCTGCATATAAACATGTGCCGTAAATAAGCAAGAGAACAAACAAGAATATAACAGATAAAATAATATTAAGAGAGATAATAATAGAAATTACGAGAAAATAGTAAAATTATCAACTAAAGGAAATAATTAACATGGTACTCAAAAGTCAAGACCAAACCTATCTCCACAACTCTAACCCAAAAGTACAAAATAATGACCGTGATACCACATAGCTGAGTTCACAAATTCGTGTAAATAATGAGAGAGTAAAAGATATTACTTCAATAGTGCGAAAACACATATCATGCATATAGCACTCATCCTTACTGCACAGAAACACCCGTCGTAAATATATCACACATCCTCATAGCACGGAAGCACTCGTCATGCATAGTCACTCATCCTCACTAAGAATAAACATAAAAAGAGTAACAAGCAAGGTGGGAAACACAAGCAAAATAAAGAAGAGTAAATGAACATAACTCGCCATATGGAAAATAACCATCACTTTGCATTAATAGCTAAATCATCATTTCTATAGTCCTAATGCCCAATATCCCAATAAGCTCAATATAGCTATTAACATGAATAGGAACAATCAAAGAGTTTCACCATCTAATTGGAGCGTGGAACATACTACATAAAGCAACAAGACATAGATGAAGCTAGTTCTACTCGCATGTTTAATCCCTAGCAAATGCATATACACCTGCCACCTTGCATATATGCCACCACCAACACATATAGAACAAAGAAAATAGATTTAGTAATATCCTAATTTCCTCAAATCAAGGTTATCTAAGACACTTACCTCTTTCCAGTAAAAATAATCCGCCAATGTCGCATTTCCTTTAGTGCAAGCCTCCAAAGCTTTAGAAACTACATTAGCATCAAAAAGGTTTGATCTTTAGCATATTTAGAAAAGTCAACAAAAAGTCAATCCGAGCCCACTTGATTGAAATCTAAAATCAAGACAAAATCTCGTTTACCCATTCACTCCCGAGTCCAAATATGTGATTTGTTTCGAGATCTGACCTCAAATCGATGTCTTAATAGCTAAATATTAAATAATTAGTTTCTACCCAAAAACCTTATTTCTACTCTATAAATATCTAGATCTGCGGATGAAAATCAATGAAAAGTAATGAAAATTAGTCAAAAATAAATTAAAGTTACTAACCCTTATAATTTGGAAGAAATTGCTCTCCATAATCGCCTCTAGGAAGTCTAGGTCTAAAAAATGGGGAAAATGAGCAAATCCCGAAATCTTCGCAATTGCAAAGTTCTATCCGAGGCACTAAAGTCCAAATGTGATAGCCTCTTCGCATTTGCAAGGGTCGCAAATGCGACACCCACTTAAAAATGGCGAAGCTGACCCTACTCATTCCCCCCATCGCAAATTCAAGGTTATGGTCGCAAATCGGACCTTGCAATTGCGAGCAGACCACCTCAAATGCAACTCCAACAATCTCAACTTGGAAAAATCAGTATAAAACTCACCCGAGCCCTCAGTTCCCTTTCCAAACATCAATACAAGTATATAAAGCTCATACGAACCCGCTCGTAAGCTCAAAACATCATATAACATCTACAATCAAGAATCAAGCATCAAAACTCAAAGATTTTCAATTTCATGAACTCGTTTCTCAACTTTCTGTAATAACTGCCAAAACGGCCTCAGGGTCACCCAGGACCACTACTCGAATATGCGTACAAGTCCAAAATCGTCATACAAATCAATAGGAATCATCAAAACACTAATCTGAGGTCCTTTACCAAGAATTTTGACCGCGGTCAACTCTAGCAATTTTGATGTTTCAAAATCAAGTTTTCGTTGAAAAATAAAACGTAATATTTCAAAAAATAAAAATGGACCATGCACATGATAAATCATCAAATTAAGCTATTCGAAGTCTCAAATCACGAAATAATATAGAGAACTCAAAATGACCTATCAGGCTGTTATACTATTGCATTGTTTTCAAGACTCCAATTGGCTTGTCGCCATATAGAATGGTATTTGGAAAGAGGTGTCACTTGCCAGTGCAGTTGGAGCACAGAGCAATATAGGCATTGAGGCAACTAAACCTTGATATTGAAGTTGCTGGCACAAGTAGAGTCACATATTTGCATGAGTTGTCATTCTTTTTAGAGCACCAGATAATAAAAAGAGAGGATGAAGATGATCGATGATAAAAACATTACGGAGTAAAATTTTAAGCCTAGAGACCTGGTATTAGTATATAGTTAGAGGTTGAAATCGTTTCCAAGAAAGCCATGTCAAAATGGTCCGGACCATTTGGCGTGGTAGAGGTACATTCTATTGGAGCAGTGAAGGTTGAGTTAGCAGATGGTGTCCGCAAGTTTAGGATCAATAGGCAGAGGTTGAATCGCTAGAATGGCATTGTCGAGGAAGAAAGTGTGGTCCCATCCATGTATTCGAATGATCATTGAGGGGATTAGCATGTGTCATGCCGCAATGTAAAATTAGGTGCTTCTTATGAGGCAACCCATGATGATACTGTAGTTCATTATGCCAGGACGTTATCTAAGAGGCTTGTTAGGAGGCAATCCAATTCTTAGATTAGATGTAATTTAGTTTTTCATTTTGCTTTTGATTTTGGGGGGGGACTTAAAGAGTTAGTGTTGTGTGAACTTCATGTGTTTCGACAGGTATTAGAGCTATTCAGTGGAAAGATGTGATAAGGAGTCGAGATAAAAGTGCAAAAACATGCAAAGTGAATGGAAAACGGTCTATAAAACACCTCGTTATCACAGGGCAAAGACCAATGTGCAAGTAGTGGCACCAAGGTCGAAGCCCCGCACCAGAAACACAGAACCATGAATGTTGCTTCGCAGGCCCTGATACGCAGAGCCCACCCTGCGTCATGGCACCTCAAGCTGGAAAATCACCGCCCCCAACCCAGCCTTGTAACACGCCAAGTTTCCGCCACCCCTCACGCAACCTCATCGGGTCCAGTTCCCAGGTACGTGCGCTTTCCTTTTAACTCATCCACCCCACCCCAAACACGTTAACCCCACCCAAAAGCCCTCTCACCCCGTAAAACATATAGAAAAATACACCTATGCACCATTTGGACACCTTAACCCATCGGTCAAACCATCCGAACACCCTCTCTTCTTAAACCCTCCAAAAATCATTCCAGCCATCTTCTACGCAATCACAATAGCGCACACTAGTACACACTGCCATCCTCCCTCATTGCATTGCTTGGACGACCGCAAGGTATGTCATTCTTCCCTCTTCTCTCTTGTCTTCCATTGTAGTAGTTGGTAAACTTGTGAGCTTGTAAGCTTTGAAAGAGATAACAATGATATATTGTGGAGGTATGGCTCCCAACTCCTTCCCCCCCCCCCCCC
>MCJB01024316.1:26557-74559 GCA_002018475.1 Nicotiana obtusifolia
AAAGGTTGTTCTTGTTGTTTTAAATAGAGTGTTTTACACTCGATTCCAAATCCAATTTTGGAGGGTGAGGAAATCTATCACCCCCAAATAGACTTGCACACAATGTTGCATGCCAAGTGTTTGATAAACTTTCCCAAAGGCAATTTTAGTCACAAATAGAACCCGAGTCTTACGGAGCGATAGAATTGTTAATTGTAAGTGTGATTGGCACAAGAACTATGTGTGGGGTGGCTCAATGGAGCTGGGGTAATTTTAAGGGAAATAGTTCATAGAATTTCATGCTGCTATCTTAGTGCTAAATATTGAAATGCTAATATGCTTAATTGCGACAGGCGAAGTTTGAGTAACCTTTTATTCCCGAAGTTGGCATATATTCATGGAAGTTTTAAGTGTGGTATAATGCTTGAAATTCGAATCCTAATGTGCGTATTTGACATAGGCGAAGTCAAAGTAACCCATGATCTTTGAATTAGCCTATGATGATGAAGCTTTAAGTGGGTGGTCATTTCGACCCATTTTTGGTATATCTCTTGGATTAGGGAATTGCCAGTTGATTTTGTATGACAGGTACTTGAATCATGGTGCGTCCTACACCTCAGGATAAGGCCAAGGCTCCATCGAAAGCTAGGTCCTCCTCCTTTGAACCATAGCATAACTAGGAAAACAAGACCGAGGCCATGTTTGATGGCCAAGTGACGGGAAAGCAAGAGACATCTACTTCAGCCGCAACATAGCCATAAGAAAAGGCAGTGTGCAAGGATGGGATAATAAGTATGCTCCCGACTAGTAGCGCATGGTATAGAAAATGGAAGCCAATAATGAATCACCCTAAATTATACGTGGAGGATATAGACTGAAGTCGAATATCCAAAAATATGGCAAAGAAGTGTCAAAATCTAAACTCCCATCGGAGCCATGACAGCGCCTAACACTGCTTGCTAGGCAAGCCAACCATTTCACACTGGAAAAAACTCAATAAACAGAACTTAATAGTCTCGACAGCGAAAATAACCTGAAATATCTAAGAAAACAACGATAACACAACTATAACCATCCGAGTAATCAGGTGTCAACGAGTACTTGAGCACTACAAATGTCTCAAAATACATGATCAAGTCAATAACACCACAGTGAATTCATCAAGTATAATCATACTCAGCATGCTCACGGTGCCTGGAACAAGTGCCCCTCACCATCACACACACAACCACACTCAGCATTGTATAGGTGCCAGGCACAAATGCCCCTCGTCAAAGCACATATATAGCCCTGTGCCTACGCTCACTATGAATACCAGACTCCGGAGGAGCGAATCCTTTCCCAAGCGCTAATCAATATCATATAACCCAATCACGGGGCCTGGTGCACGCATCGTCCACTAGTTTGTACCACTTAGCCCAATATGGGCCTAGCGTATGCGTCACTTTGTATGAATACTGTATCAGCTCTATGAACTAAGCTCAGTCATCAACCGTTCAAGTCTCAGTTAACCACATCTCACAGTATCATATGAGGCATCAACAACATGTGAGAAATCAAAATAAGAAGGCATTGGGACTGAGATATCATACACAGATTAGCATCTTGACTGAGAGTAAGTTTACAATAAGCATATAGCCTAGACATGATTTCTAACATGAATCATAGCTCGAATAATAATACAAATACAGAAAACATGGGTACAACGAGGCATGATAGATAGACGAGCCTTATAATGGTTTGAAGTCTACTTGGATCATAATTTCCCCGGTGCACACACACGCCCGTCACCTAGCACGTGCGCTACCCCCAACACATCCCAAGTATCATAATTCACATGGTTAATTACTATCAAAACCAAGTTTAGATATGTTGCTTATCTCAAAACATGGGAATCAATACTCAAAAAATCCCTTCGCACGCAATCCCAATCAATAAATCCAAGATCTTAAATCAATCATGCAAAGTCAACCCAAAAGGTCAACCTGGCCCGCACACTAGAACCCGGCAAAAGTAACAAATTCTGAACACCCATTCCAATACGAGTCCAAATATGTGTTTCATCCAATCCGAACCTCAAATTGACCCTCAAATCATCAAATCTCACTTTCCAAAATCATAGTCCAAACCCCCCTCCCCCCCAAATCCCACCTTTAGGTCATATAACATAAGTGCAATAATCTATGGCTAAACAATACCTAACACCAAAATCAGTAAGGATCACTTACCCCTTAAATTGTGATGAAAAGCCCTCCAAAAATCACCTCCAACCGAGCTCCACAACTCAAAAAATGAGAAAATAGTTGAACCCATTGATATTAAATCCTGCCCAGTTAATCTGCATCTATGGTCACTTAACTGCTTTTGCGGTGCCACTTCTGCGGTAAAAGGACCGCATCTACGATCCCTTCTAAGCACCCGACATTCCGCTTCTGCAACTCACCAAGCGCACATGTGCTCCTCAGTCCGCATATATGGACCCAGCCTTCCCCGGTCCCTCACCGCATTTGCGGCCCATCCACTGCAGGTGCGAAAGCACCAGAATTCAAAAACCTTCAGCAATGCAACACAGTCCAAAATAAATCGAAATCAATCTGAAACACACTCGAGGCCCCCGGGACCCCGTCCAAACACGCCAACCAAGCCCAAAACATTTCACAAACTTACTCAAGGCTACAAATAACACAAAAAAAATATCAAAACTACGAATCGCACTTCAATTCAAGCCTAATGAACTAATAAACTTCCATCATCCAAACCTCATGACGAACCATTTCAAATAAACTCGGAATGGCCTCAGATTTTACAGGCAAGTCTTAAATGACACAATGGACCTATCTCAACTCTCGGAATCAAAATCCAAACTTGATATAAACCAAGTCATCTCCCGGTCAAACATATGAACTTCCCACGCCTTCAACGTTCCAACTTTCGCTAATTCGAGCCAAAATAAGATAGGAACCTCCAAATTCAAATTTGAATATATTCCTAAGTCCAAAACAGTCATACGAACTTATTGAAACCATGAAAATACCATTTTGGGGTCATCTATACAAAAGTCAAACCTCGATCAACCCTTACAACTTAAGCATCCTACATCGAGACTAAGTGTCCCAATCCACTCTAAGACTATCCCGAAACCAAACTAACCACCCAGCAAGTTACATAATCAGAATTACACATACATAAAGTATCAAATAGTTGGAAACCTGCCTAAAATACTCAAAACAACCAATCAGGCCGTTACAGAGTGCATTATCTTAACTTGTATTTGTATTTAAGAACCGGGGGATGTTAACTAGATCCTGATTAGGGAGTTATACGGGGGTTTGAATTTGAAGGTGGATGACCATGTATCAATTGTTCGTGGGTGGATGATTAACCTTTCGGCAAGTGCTCCGTGCCAATTCTTGGATGTGCCTGATGTCCCAGGTACGCTGCTTTAAGACGTCATTGCAAGGCCTAGTCAAAAGGTCCAACTAGGTCATTACATTCTCCCCCTCTTAAACAAATGTTCATCCTCAAACTAGTCTAGAATCTACCTGGAGTCTCAAAAAGGTGAGGATATCTGCTCTGCATCTCCTGCTCGGTCTCCCAAGTAGTCTCCTCGACTAGATGACCTCTCCAATGAACCTTCATCGATGCTATATTCTTCTATCTCAACTTTTGAACCTGCCGGTCCAAAATGGCCACTGGCTATACATCATAAGTCAAATCCTCATCCAACTACACCGTGTTGAAATCTAATACATGTAATGGATCCCCATAATACTTCCGGAGCATGGAAACATGAAACATTAGGTGAACTCCCAATAAACTAGGTGGCAAGGCAAGTCTTTAGGCCACCTCTCAACTCTCTCAAGCACCTCAAAAGGACCAATGTACCTAGGGTTCAACTTGCCATTCTTCCCGAACCTCATCACAACCTTTATGGGTGAAACTCTGACTAGAACCTTCTCACCCACCATATATGCAACATCACAAGCCTTTATCCCTGCATAACTTTTCTGTCTGGACTGCCCTGTACAAAGCCGCTCCTGAATCAACTTCACCTTCTCTAAAGCATCACGGACCAAATTAGTGCCGAACAACATAGCCTCCCCAGGCTCAAACTGACAAACTGGAGAACGACATCGCCTCCCATATAAGGCCTCATAAGGAGACATTTGGATACTCAATTGGTAGTTGTTGTTGTAGGCAAACTCTGCTAACGGTAGAAACTGATCGCATGCTCCTCCGAAGTTAATGACACAGGCTCGTAACATGTCCTCAAATATCTGAATAGTGCGCTTGGACTACCCATATGTCTAGGGATGAAATGCGGTTCTGTGTGCCCAACTCTCATTGCACTGCTCTCCAAAAATACAATATAAACTAAGTGCCTCGATCCGAGATAATAGACAGGGGCACACCATGAAGACAAACAATCTCATGACTGTAAATCCGAGCCAGCTGCTCTGAAGAGTAGGTAGTCATGTTTGGAATAAAGTGTGCAGACTTGGTCAGTCTGACCATAATGACCCATACAACATCAATATGACACTCTAGGCAAATCCCACATTAACAAAACATGGGAGATATGTTGGGTATATAAGTAAACAAGCCTAAGACTCTAGTGACACGTTTTAAAGTCGTGCGGGCCTTGGCCCATAGCAGACTATATCACTGATGGATTGGGCTATTACAGTATGGTGTTAGAGCCACTATGCGTGCAACCTTGAACGGTGGTGGGGCAAACCTCACCGAGGATGCTAAGTACCTAAGGGGGTGTATGTGATACCCTACGCGAATCCAACATCGACAAAACATGAAAGAGATGCTGGGTATATAAGTAAATAAGTCGTACACTCTAGTGAAGCATTTTAAAGCGTGCGGGCCTAGGTCCCAAGCAGACAATATCATTGATGGACCGGATTGCTTCAATCAAATCTCCTCATGGTCCGTGGAAGACCAACTACAAAATCCTTAGTGATACGTTCCCACTTCCACTCTGGAATATCTAACCTCTGAAGTAAACCATCAGGTATCTGATTCTCATACTTCACCTACTGACAGTTCAACACCGAACAACATACTCAAATAATATGCTTCTTCATCCTCTGCCACCAATAGTTCTGTCTCAAGTCATGGTACATCTTTATGGCCCTCGGATGAATGGAATACCACGAACTATGGGCATCCTCCAGAATCAACTCTCGCAACCCAGCCATATTTGGAACATAGATTCGACGCTACAGCCTCAATACCCCATCAGCATCAATAGTAACCTCCTTAGCATCACTGTGCTACACCGAGCCCCTTAGGATGAGCAAGTGGGGATCATCATACTGATGCGCCTTGATGACTCAAACAAGGACGGCCGTGATACAACACAAGCAAGTATCCTGCTACGATAAGAATATCTAACATCACGAACTGATTGGCCAAGGCCGGAACATCCAAAGCTAACAGTCTCTAAACTTAGACAATAATCAATGCACGATAAGGAATCAAGAAATGGAAGTTCCTAAAGCCCTATAGCCTCTCGCTAATAGATATTGATGTCTTTGTATCAATCCACAAGACTTTATACAGCCTGCTCGTAACTCGTGAGACCCTTAGAACATAGAGCTCAGACACCAACTTGTCATGATCCAAATTTCCGTCCAAAGGTCGTGATGGCAGATAACCTACTTGCTAGGTTAGCCAACACTCAATAGCAAATAATATGATTCAATTATTTAGCCTTTAATTGATTCATGATATGAATAACAAAGTGAAACCAGGCTCAAATATCAAGATCATAAATTCATGAATCCCATACATGGTCTAAACGTGACCACATAGTTTCACATACTCTCCTAAAATTGGGTGCCACAACATTTCATGAGCATCTAACAATAATATATAGTCTCAACCGATAAACAACATATTTTGAAAATGAAAATTCATAGACAGATACAAATGAGTAGGGAAGGGGGACTCCTTGTGCAACAAATTGGATCAAGTAAAGAAGCTCACCACAAAGTCTCCAATGAAATACTCCTACTCAGCTCAATGGGTACTGCTAATACGAGCCCCAGAACTTGCAAAAGATTGGCAGAAGTGTAGTATAAGTACAAAACCATGGTACTATGTAAGGTCATGTCTAGCCTCGAAGAAGTGACAAGGGGTCGAAGCTGACACTTACTATCAGTTCAATAAGCATATGAAAACATAATTAGAACATGGAATAAATCATGATATCATCAATCATTTAACCAGTAGAAACACATATATTCTAGAATTTAGATATTCTTTTCAAATAAGAAGCATAATACAATATCAGTTATCTCAACTCTTTTCATAATCATGATAATCAGTCAACACACACACACACACACATACATATAATATATATATATATATATATGATTCACCGCATGTGTCGAAGCTATTATTGCACGCTCATGATTCAGTACCTATACAAATTTCTCACTGCACCAATCCATAAATATATCCGACGCTGGTCAAGTATCCAAACTAGCACTATTTCGAGTTCATGTGCTAACAGCGCCCAAAGTAATATGGGTAATCAATTGACTCTGGAGGAACGGATCCATATCCAAGCGATGTTGCAGTGTGCAACCCGATCCACTAATAATTGTGAGAAAGCACAAGAAAATATATTATTCATGTATATTAACCATAAACAAGTGCCCCTATTTATAACAATACGCAATACCACTATTCCTATTCCATGTAGGACTATGCTTATTTACATGACAGCTAACTAACTAACATTCCCCTTCAAGCCAGTGCATATACAAATAATATGTACCGAGCTTGTTGCATATATAGCTAATACAAGGACCTGTGAGGGATTTGGTGAGAATATCTGCAAGCTAATCATTCGACTTCACAAACTTTGTAGCAATCTCTCTTGAGAGTATTTTTTTCTTTGACAAAGTCACAGTCAATCTCAATGTGTTTAGTTCTCTCATGGAACACCAGATTTGATGCAAATGAAGGGCAGCTTGATTATCGCACACAAGTTCCATCTAGTTTATTTCACCAAATTTCAACTCCTTCAGCAATTGTTTGATCCAAACTAGCGCACATGTTTCCATAGCCATTGTTCGATGTTCTGCTTCTGCACTAGACCGAGTAACTACATTCTGTTTCTTGCTATTCTAAGACACCAAATTGCCTCATACTAAAAGACAATATCCACACGTAGAACATCTAACAGAAAGTGATCCTTGTCCATTCAGCATATGAGTATCCAATGATCTACTCATGACCTCACTCCTCAAATAATAACCCTTTGCATAGAGCTGATTTTATATACTGAAGAATGCGGACAACAGCATCCCAATGACTACCACAGGGAGAATCTATAAACTGACTTACAACAATCACAAGAAAAGAAATATTGGGCCTAGTCACTGTGAGATAATTTAATTGACCAACCAGCCGCCTATATCTTGCAGGGTCTCTAAGCGGCTCCCCTTGTCCTAGCAGAAGTTTAGAATCCGGATCCATCGGAGTGTCACCAGGTCTGCAACCCATCATTCTTGTCTCCTCAAGAATGTTTAAAGTATATTTTCTTTGTGAAATAACAATACTTGAGCTAGACTGAGCAACCTCAATACCTAGAAAGTACTTCAATCTGCCTAGATCCATAGTTTGGAAGTGCTGGAAGAGATGGTGCTTCAGATTGGTAATACCATCCTGATCATTGCCAGTAATAACAATATCGTCAATATAGACCACTAGATAAATATAGAGACTTGAAGCAGAATGCGGATAAAGCACAGAGTGATCAGCTTCACTACGAGTCATGCCAAACTCCTGGATAACTGTGGTGAACTTACCAAACCAGGCTGGAGGAGACTGCTTTAGACCATAAAGCGACCGGCCCGCAAGTGATATACAAGGCCATGAGACTCCCCCTGAGAAATAAAACCAGGTGATTGCTCCATATAAACTTCATCCTCAAGGTCACCGTGAAGAAAAGCATTTTTAGTGTCTCGCTGATAGAGAGGCCAATGGAGAACAACAACCATGGATAGGAAAAGGCGGACTGATGCTATTTTAGCCATGGGAGAGAAAGTATCACTCTAATCGAGCCCAAATATCTGAGTATATCTTTTGTCAACAAGACGGGCCTTATGTCGATCAACCTGGTCACTCGAACCAACTTTGACTATATAAGACCAACGAGAAATAAGAGGAACATACTCCCAAGTACTACTCGTATTTAAAGCAGACATCTCGTCAATCATAGCCTATTACCATCCTGGATGACACAACGTTTTGCCTGTAGACTTAGGGATGGAAATAGAGGACAAAGAAGATATAAGAGCATAACGGGGGGTGACATACGATGATAACTTAAACCGACATAATGGGGATTAGGATTAAGTGTGGTCTGTATACCTTTCTGAAGTTCTATTGGTGTACTAGGAAGAGACAAGTCTGCAGTAGGAGCAGGGTTAGGTGCAGGATGAGAATCAGCTGGGGCTGATTCTAGGCACTGACAACGATGATAAGTCAAGAGTGGTGTTCTTATGGTTGGGGATCTACGAGGAGCAACATTATACTTCTCAATGGTTGGTATGGGTAAGACTTTTGTGGCTGAAAATGGAGCAAGATCTATAGTAAACTCCTCAAATATCGGAATACGTAAGACCTCAGATATATCATGGTGGTCAGAAGAGGTAAACAAAGTTTTAGACTCAAATAATGTGACATCAGCTGACATATGGTACCTACAAAGATCAGGTAAGTAACAACGATGTCCCTTCTAAACACAAGAATAACCAAGGAAGACACACTTGAGAGCATGAGGAGCTAACTTATCTTTCCTAGGGGCTAAGTTATGAACGACACATGTGCTCCCAAAAACACGAGGGGGAAGAGAGTATAAGGGTGACTGGGAAAATAATACTGAATAAAGAATATGATTCTAGATGGGAGATGAAGGCATTTGATTAATCAAATAACAAGCTGTGAGAACTGCATCGCCCCAAAAACTCAACGAAACATGGATTCAATGAGAAGTTTGCAAGCAGTCTTAATAAGGTACCTATTCTTTCTCTCTGCAATCCATTTTGCTGAGGGGTATAAGGACAAGATGTCTGATGAATAATTCCTTGAGAAGTCATAAATTTCTGAAACTGAGAGGATAAATATTCTAAGGCATTATCACTGCGAAAAGTGTGAATAGAAACACCAAATTGATTTTTGATTTCAGCACAAAAATTCTGGAATATAGAAAACTCAGAACGATCTTTCATTAAGAAAAGCCAAGTATATCTTGAATAATCATTAATAAAATTAAGAAAATAACAAAATCCCAAGGTTGAAATGATCTACTAGGATCCCATATATTAGAATAAACTAAATAAAAAACAGACTCTGCATGATTCTCAACACTACACAAAAAAAAAGACTCGAGAATGTTTCCCAAGCTGACACGACTCACAAGCTAATGCAGACAAATTAGGCAAACTAGGCACCATCTTCTGAAACTTGGATAAACTCGGACGCCCGAAACGTCTGTAAATTAGGCCTGCGGGATCTGTAACTAGACATGTTGCGGAGGTATTAAGTTAGTTAAGGTTGTAAAGGCCTTCTGATTCACGCCCTATGCCAATCGTCTGTCACGTACTGCGGTCCTACATAACAAAAGAATCATCAATAAGATATATATTACAATGGAGGGCACGTTTCAAATGACTAACAGATGCACGACCAAAAGGACATTCAGGAACATAAAGAACGGAATCTAGAGTAGTAGAATATAGGGGATTAGCTTGTCCAACTCCTTTTTGCTTCACTCATTGGCTAAAGTAACAGTGGGAAGAGACTGTGAATATACAATATTCGACAAAAGTATTTATTACCAAAGATATGATCAGAAACGCCTGAGTCCATGACCTATGGTCCAAGAGTACTAGAGGGAAACACGAGCAAAACAATAACCACCAACAGAAGTATCAGACTGAGCAACCGAGGCTACTTGTGGAGATGTCTGCTTACTTGCTCGATACTGAACGAACTTGTTATATTTCCCTTCAGATAAGGAAAATCCCTGGTTACCTATAGTCTCATTTTGGGGAACATAAGTACTTTTGGATGGAGGACCATGTAAAGAATAGAACACTTCACGAGTGTGTCCAAGTTTATGACAATAAGAACACTTGGATCTAGATCTTCCAAAACGACCTCCTCCTCGTCTATTCTTTATAGTTTGAGATGCCTAATTGTCCATTGTCTGGGATGCGAGAACAAAGGAGTCAAGTTTTTGTGATGAGATCACTTGGTTACTTGGTGCTGCAGCAAGGCGAAGTAATCGAGAGAATAATTCATCAACTGTGGGGACAGTCGGACTAGTCAAAATCTGGTCGTGTACTGAATCAAGATCATTATGAAATCCAGCGAGGATAAGAACTAGAAATATCTTTTGTCATTTCTCTTATTTCTTTTCAACACTAGCAAAAACTGGCATCAACTTCTCAAATTCCTCCATGACTGCATGTACTTGTCCAAATTAAGTAGGCATATCTAATTCCTGTTTCTTTAAAATTGTCATCCGCAATATCACATCATAGAAACGAGATATGCCATTAGTGTATAAAGTGTGAGCCTTTTCCCAAACCAAATAATATGTCTAGAATGGACGAAACAAGCGCATCAACTTGAATCAATAGATCGCCACGTGATACTACATAACAGAGCATCGATCTTCTCCCAAAATAATTTGCCTTTTCATCTCCTTCGCTAGACTTTTTGATTAAATGATCTTGAACACCTTGACCTTTACACCGTAACTCGACAGAAAAAAAAAGCCAACCTAAGTAGTTTGAACTTCCCATTAAAGGTTCTGAGGTAATCATAACACTGGAACTGCCAGAGCTCGGGGTTTTAAACACAAAAACTCAACTCCCAAAGATATCGTAGGATTGAAGAGAGGTCTATAAGATTATCACCGAATAATATAAAGAATCAATTGAAAATCGCTGAAATAGACGAAGAAGACACTGTATTTGCTAGAAAAAATTACTTCACCAGCCGAAAAATCAGTATAGTCGTCAAAGCAATCTTAAAATGCTCGGAATAAAAAGAAAACAGTATCGCCATGGTCAGAATTGCTAGACGATAAGACTATCCTGAAGAAACTTTTCCAAAAATGGCCAGAACAATGGTCACGCGCTGACACGTGAGTCTGATGGGCTGGCGGCATCAGAAGTTCTGGAGGCGCGTAAGAGCGCGTGGTTAGGGTTCTGCAGGTGTAGTTTTCCGGGGTTTGGTCGCTTGAGAATTTCGCACCTATTGGTGGTGTTGTTTTTCGTAAAAAAATCCACTGGAGAAGGGATGACGCAAAAAACAACCTAAAATTCACCAGAAAAAAGGAACGGTGACTGTCATGTATTCGTTGGTTACTGTACAACGGGGATTTCTCATTAGTTGCTCTGATACCATGTGAGAAAGTACGAGAAAATATATTAATGTATATTAACTATAATACAAGTACCCCTATTTATGACAATACAAAAATACCTACACTACTCTTATTCCATGTAGGACTATGCTCATTTACATAAATTGGGGTGGCAAATGGGCAGGTCGGGTCGAATATTAGTGGGTCAAAAATGGGTAATGCAAAAAATAATAAAATATCTGTCCCATCCCATATTTAATACGAATAAAAAACGGCTTAACCGGAGGATAATATGGATATCCATATGATTCATGACTTCTTGAATATGATCAATTTTGGGATAATTCCTAGTCTCCCGAACTTGAGGAACCCCCAATTTGAGGCTTTACAAATATAAAAGTTAAACTCATTAGTTGTCCATTGGTTATCTATTTTCTAAGTGGATAATATGGTTCTTATACATATTTGACCTGTTTTAAAAAAATTCATTATCCAACCCATTTTTTAGTGGATAATATGGGTGGATAACTGTTTTCTTTTATATATTTTGCCACTAATATACATAACATCTAACTAACTAACAATAATAATGTTGTGTGCAACCAGATCCAATCATATTACTGTTGCGGCATGCAACCCGATCTGCACATAATACCATTGCGACGTGCAGCCCAATCCATACTATATCATCAATAATCAATATCTACTCACAAGCTTCTTGATGCCCAAATTCCTAACTTTTCACAATATTTAACTCTATAACTAAGGACGATGCTTGTGATATAATAAAGGCACACCATGATACAATAATAAAACAAGCGGATAAATATTAATACGAATAAGAGATGGTTATGGCTAGTCACATATTCCAACTTTCATAATAGTTCAATTTGTTTATTTAACATTTTAAGTTTGATTGTGACATCAATACGAGAAAAGAAGCAAAAGCCAACAAATAATAAATCAAGTAGGACAATTATATGACTACAGCTAAATAGAAAGCCCAACACCGTGAAAGAAGCCTTGAGGCACTAAATGGAACTTTTAGCCTATGATAAACTCTAGCATGGCTTCTAATCATGATTAAGATTCATCATGTAGTTATAGAATCAAAGAAACACGAATAAACAATTCATAAAGTCCAAATAAGGCATATCACAAGCCTAACTTTATCCATAGGGTCATAACCCAGCTACAGATATACGCTCATCACCTTGTATATACATGCCACCTAAATCATGCAACAAATAGAAAATAGATCACATATGGGGACAATTCCCTCTTACAAGGATAGACAAGAGACTTACCTCCAGTTCGTAACAACTTCAACCTTCCAAACAGCTTTTCCTCTCAATCGACTTCCAAATGACTTAAACCTAGTCAAATACAACTCAATAACGTCGAACAAAGGCATAGGAATCAACTCCAACCAATAAAGCTTCAATCTTTAATCAAATCCCTAAAAGTCAACCCGGGCCCACATGGTGAAACCTTGAGTCGATGGGTAGATTCCGATTACCCATAACCTCACAAGGCCGAATATATTATTAGATTCCAAAATCAGGTCTAAATTAACCCTCAAATCCCCAAATAACTCTCTCTAAAATTTTAGACAAAAATCTCAAATTTCTCTTCAAAATTCCATGATTAAAGTGTATGAATCTATGGGGAATCAAGATATATAATCAAAATCAAGTGAAAATCACTTGCCCTCAAAGTAGTAGTGAAAGTCGCTTCCAAAATCGCCTCTTCTCAAGCTCCAAAACTCAAAATAATGAAAATGAGCAAAACCCTAGAAATATAACTCTCGTCAGGCATCCTGGTACCTGCGCTTACCAAGCCGCAGATGCGATGTCGCTTCCGCGCCAAAACAGGCGCTTCTGCGCAACTCCAACCCAAAGGCAAACCTCGCATCTGCGATGGAACCTCCACAGAAGCAGACACGCATGTGCGACAATAACCTCACATCTACAACCTTCCTCTAGCCCAGCCAACAAGCACATCTGTGACCCGTCTCTCGCGAATGCGGTTTCCCAGGTCCGATCATTCCTCTGCATGTGTGATCTATCATATATCAGCAATGCCAAACCATCCTAAAATGGTCCAAAACCATCCCAAAACACACCCGTGCCCCTATATAGCCATACCAAACATTCCTATTACCTTATCCAAACTTATCTAAATGCCGAAAATACCATAAATAATATCAAAACGAAGAATCGAAGATCAAAATCCATCTCCTAACTTTGAAACTCTCCAACTTCGCCAAACACGTCTGAATCACACTTAGTCAACCAAACGAACCTATCCAAGGTCTCGGAACACCAATGGGAGCCTGATAACACTGAAGTAAACTATTAGTCAAACCTACAAACTCTACAATTCTTCAAATTGTAAATTTCGAAAATGGATCCAAAACCTTCTAGGAACATCCAAAATCAAATCTGAACATACATTACCGAGGTCGTCTGCTCAAAATTCAAATCTTGGTCAACTCTTACAACTTAAGCTTTCAAAGATGTAACTAAGTATTTCAACTCACTCCCAAGCCTTTTGCAAGACAAAACCAACCAACACTACGAGTTGCAAAACATCACAAGAAACTTCGGGGAGAATAAAATAGGGGAACGGGACTCAAATATATAAAATGACCGATTGGGTCGTTACAGGCGTGCAACCCGATCCAACATAACATTGTTGTGGCGTGCAACCCAATCTAAACATATCAATCCACATGGGAACACCCATTGAGCAATAATTATCATACTCACCAAACACGTGTATCAACATGAAGCACGTAAAGTGCATAAACATAACCATGGAGAGATGGATAACATAATATACAGTGGAAAAGGTAAACAGGACTAAGGTGCAATAAGAAAATAAACATTTCAAGAGTCATATTCTCATATATCGCCATAAGGCCTAAACAGGACCAAAACATGCATGAGTATCACAACTCATCATATTATAAGAGAGTAACACACGAAATAGATTTGGGCATGGATAAGACCAATTCTACCCAATGACAAACCTATAGCATATGTTGCGTTGAGTAAGAAAATCCAATTTAGTGTAAAATGCACATTCTTATTAGGTCTACGAATAGGCCCCCAAACCGATTCAAACCATTCCGAAATAGGTAAATAGTCTTCCAAAGGTCCAAAGTGACCCATTCTAACTCTCACTCATGAATACACAGGAGATCTCTAAACCACTGGCCTCAACTGCGAATATATACATGCAACATGTTACCATTCTGATTATAAACTACACCACTCAAGATCAGCTATAACCTTGCGGAACCAAATGCATAGAATACACAAATCTTTGAGCCTCTAAGACGTTACTCAACTTGTTCATCATTCCAACACACAAAATAGTTCCAACAACCTCTCGAACCATACTCCTCAAACTAACAATTCCCAGAAAGATACATCACTACACCTAAGCAGATCACAACACCCCAAATACCATAATCCACAAGCTCGAACAAGCACAAACCTTTCATTTCACCCACCGAGGACACATGCAATCTGACCATAACCAAGGAGATAGTCTCACCTCTAGAAAGCCTAATCTCTAAACTCCAAAAGTACAAGACTCCTCATCCAAATGAAAATGCCTACTCAAAAACAACTCTAAAGTCATGCCTGCAAGCATCTCCAAAACGTGCATTATCCGCAGGTCCTCCATAGCAACTAAAATCCAAAACCTCGATGGTTGACCATCACACAATTGCCATAGCGCTTAGTCAAATTTTACATTCCTCATATGTAGGTACCCTTTACAACACATTCCCGTTCTTGGTGATGCAGAAATTTGTACTACCATGGTCCATAAGCAACTCAAAGCATCTGCAATATATGATCCCAATCCTTCTATCTGAAGACAAATCGCTGCTTTTCAAGGTAATCCAAACCTTACACAACTCATTACATCCTTCGTGATAGTCCTCAAACTTTTAGAATCCGCTTACATCCACAATCAAAAATGAATCTCTCCAAGCCAAACAAGTAATGCAGATTTCCAACACAGATGTCCTACCACAAAAGTGACTGCAACGGCCCATCATACCAAAGAAATCGATTATTTCTATTACCATGTTGATCCAAGCCGTTGTTATGCTGATCTAACTTCTTTAGATTACCTTTGATCTGCCTTCAAGGGGTCTCTCTTCTTTCCAATGTACTGTGGTCTTTAGCAAAACTCATACCAGTTGATTCCAGCTAAAACTACAACATCCTGAGTTCCGTAAGACACTATATTCCCCTTCATATACCCATAAATACTTCAAACCCAAATGTCTGATTTAAAGAGCCCTTCAATGAATCTGAAGTTGTTCATTTCATCTCTCTAACGCTACAATCTAGAACCAATAATGATATAGAAATACTCCAAGCACAATCCAAGGCAAATCTCAAATCTTTAGCCATACAACAGAATTTGGCAAATCCTTAAGTATCACATCCTAGAACTTAACCCATTAGAACCATTCTAGGGAGTCATATATTCTGCTCTAGAACCTTATGCATAGCCAATACATGCCGAATGATTTGTGCTGTGTTAGCACATAAATACATCTAAGAAGCAACCTCATCCTTAGGCAATCGAGTAAATCTTTACCTTTGCACAATATATCCACAAAGAATATCAAACCTGAGTAATTCCATAATCTCCATATATCAATAATGTATAGTACATCATGTATCTAGAAAATTCCTTGCCCAAATCATCCTCGATGTCACCCTTCTCAAATCATAGGTAATCCACAAGCGTATAGTCAAGGAATCACAACAACGCAAGCCTATATGACTCAATCATCGATGGTAGTCTCTCCCACGTGGATCAAAGCCATAATCGCATCATCCAATAATCCACAATACTTTTCCTTCATAACTATCATGATCTCGTACTGTTACTCAGCTGAATTCCTCATAAACTCATGTAGCATTAATCATGACACTTCCCCAATTATCTATCCAAATGCATACTCATCCATGTGACAGCTGTACCAACTCCCTCAAGCGATTGGAAGTCTCATTGTAGTACATACATTCCATCGGGTGGAAGGAAAACTCTTCACAAGAACCTCATAAGAAATGATACAACCTCAAGTCTTCTCACAGGAGATAACCCATTTGTAGCCTCCATTCAATATCTTCTATGACCTTACCATGGTTACCACCTCTATGTAACCAATTCATCTTCCCGATTCTACACTCATCAACAAGATATAAAAATCTATTTCATTCCACTAATGAACAACTGAAAGGTCCATCAACACACACCAAATCTCAAGACTGTATTGGACATCAAGATTATAATCATATATTCATATTCATTTTGCACCTCAAGCAAATCTTTCTTATCACATCCAAACTATCTAAGAGTAGTCCTCAGTCATATAATACTCATCATATAGCTATCTTGCCACTCACCGAGCCATCAATCTCACTACTAGGGACATTACCGAATGTAAGAGTCCCAAAATCACATAGTCACACAACTGAATCTGTGAAGCCAAAGTTGCAGCCTAAACCTGGCGTCAAGTCCTTTAGATTGTCTTACCTTCACACACAGAAAACTATCTCGCACCTCATCCATGACAGCACAAGTTGTCGATACACAACTGATATCGAATACTTAACAACGAATACAATCGAATAGAGAGAAATCAATTATTAAACTTCATGCTGAGTCAAGGTCGCACGATAAGTTAAGAAAAAAGTGAAGTTTCTTAAATGTCATGTAGCCTCTCGAAGAGAAGTATAGACGTTATCATACTAATCCGTAAGACTCTACTAGACATTTCATCATGACTTGTATAAACTATGAACCTATAACTTTGATACTTACTTGTCACGACCCAAAATGCCACCAAGTTGTGACCGCACCTAACCCAACCTGGTAGGTAAACCAACTAACACATACACAATTGAAAACGAGGATCATCAAATATATTAATATAAGAACGCGAAAATCAATACAATTATTCCAAGAACTGGCAGTACAAGTTGTGTGCCACTAAGAATTTAGATTGACAACGCTGGTTGGAAGAAAATATGACATATGTTTGAATATACATAAACAAAAGTACAATCCTAATCTACCATGAACAAAAGGGTAGCTTGCCACTGGAACGCTGGTACATCTACTTCAATGCTAGCCTTCGTTATCCACAACAGCTCAACTCTAAAATCTGCACAAAGATGCAAAAGTGTAGTATGAGTAAATTGACTCCATGTACTTGTAATGATCGGCCTATGAGCCTCGTTTCCCTATTTGATGCTTTCCATATATGTGTTTGTTGTTTTGTGACTGACGGGAATGGTTGGTTTAATTTTGGGAAGGTTTGAGAGTAATTTGGAACACATAGTTCCAATTTAGAAGGTTAAGTTGCTAGAGTTAACCTAGGTTTGACTTCTCGACAAACACCCTCGGACTGGTGATTTTAAGATTCCAATATATTCTTATGGCGATTTCGGAATTAGGCATATGTTCGAATTTGGATTGGAGGTTCCTAGAAAGTTTTGGCTTTTTTTGCCGAAAGTTAGCAATTTGAAGATTTGGAGAATTCATAAATTTGATCGGGAGTTGACTTTGATGTTATCGACTTCCGATTGGTGTTCCGAGACTTTGGTTAGGTTCATTTAGTGGATTGGAACTTGTGTGCAAAGTTTGGTTGGAATCTAGAATGCTTAAGCATGATTTAAACGTGTTTGGCAAAGTTTGAAAGTTTGGAAGTTAAGAGATGAATTTTAATCATTAATTTTTGGTTTTGATGTTAATTGCAGTGTTTTTATCATTTGGATAAGTTAACATAAGGTATTAGGATTCGTTTTATATGGTTAGACGGGGCCCAAGGGCTCATGTGTGCTTCAAGATGATTCGGGATCACTTTGGATGTTGTTGGCATTGCTAGTGTGCCGCACCTATGATTCCTAGTGCACAGGTGCGATGTCTTGCATGCGAAGATTCTATGCGGAGAAGTGAAGGAAGGCTTGGTCCAATAGTTGGCTGCATCTACGAGGTGGTTTGCGTAGATACATAAATTTATCGTGCGCCTACAAAGAGTGGACTGCATAAGAGTGTATGCATCTGCAAAAGGTAGGGCACACCTACGTCTCCGGAGATGCAATGAATGTGCCACAGGAGGGAAGGCTGATGGGGGTAGCTTGCAAATTTTGGTCGCAAATACGATATTGTTGGTGCGAGATTTTTAGCCACAGGTGCGAAGATGCTTGGGCAGACCACTTTAGAGAATTATTTCCGGAATTGACCTATTCTCTCATGTTTTGAACCCTAAGAGAGATGGAGATTTTGAAGAGCAAATTCACTACCACATTGGAGGTAAGGAATTCACTTGGATTTGGCTTGATATCTTGATTCCCTATTAAATTCTAC
This sequence comes from Nicotiana obtusifolia, assembly GCA_002018475.1. Taxonomy (NCBI): domain Eukaryota; kingdom Viridiplantae; phylum Streptophyta; class Magnoliopsida; order Solanales; family Solanaceae; genus Nicotiana; species Nicotiana obtusifolia. The sequence goes on from MCJB01024316.1 coordinate 45,351, forward strand.
ACCTAAAACTTGAAATTTCAACGTGAAAATTGGAGTTTGCATACAACTTAAGAGGTTGAATTTTAGAGATTCGATGGTCGATTTGAACTTGATTTTGAAATCTCACATATTTAGACTCATGAGGATATAGGTAGTCAAAATCTACTCTTTGACTCGTGTTTTGACCATGTGAACCCAAATTAATTTTTGTGATATATTTTTCAATTTTCTTTGAACGCCCCTAGAAGCTGCACTCTGGAAACGTGAAACCAACTGTAATGTCAAGGTTTACCTTATTTCCAGAGTTTTAGATAAGGCTTAGACTAAGTATTCCTGATACATAAAAATAATGAAATGGGAAGGGAGAAAAGGATGTACATCCCACATTCTCTTTTTATCCTCTCTGGAATAAGCTTGCTGGGTTAATAGATATGAACTTTATAAGGAAACATTTAAATAGAAATTTGTCTCCTTTGAAGAGAAAACATGATGAAGGCACTTTACAGAACCTTTGCCTATTTAAAAACTCCTTGCGATCCACCACTATGTTCCCACCTCTCAGAGACAAGGATGGCCGAAGCATGTGTCAGCAGATGAATATGTTGATTCTGCAAGCCAACACAACAGCCTGCCTTAATATGTTACGTCTTGTGCATTCCTCATAACCAAGATCCGTCTCTAACAACCTGGACAAATGGTCCCCATTTATCTGGTTACTGCGGGTTGTTTATACATGTTAATAACAGCCTGAACAAACTGGTCACTTCGCAACTTTCTTCATGAATTTCTGCTTCTAACAGATTACATCTGTAGGCTAACTGTGTGCTTATATTAGCGCCTGAATTCCGATTTAACCACCCAATCAAGAAGGTGATAACCCAGGGCAGAATATCTTAAGCAGCATAATCTAATAATTATTGCTTTGCTTCCAGAAGAATAGCAGAATATGGTGCAACATTATAAGTTCCACTGATACCAGCAATGCCTTTAGTAACAAAATCACCAGGGGATTTCAGATTAGTGTCCACCTGCACTTAAAACATTATCAGTTTGTACGAAATTTGAAGAGGTAACACCTTTAGTTTCCGAACTACTTGAGACAGTAAAGATCAAGACAACACCACCAAAACAAATACTAGCTACATTGAACAGACATGCAAATCAACCTTCCTTCTCATAAAAAATTGGAACTTACAACAGAGCGAACAAAATAAAGTAAAATAAATGGAAGGTTGTGTGGAGATAGGTCCAAATGGCTGTTGTTTCGCAGATTCGGCAGAATGAAACTTTACGAAGAAAGGATATCATGTCATAGATCATTTATTAGTTTCCAATTCATCCAAGGTAAAATATGCCTGGGATGCAGTACCTGCTGCATATTTTCCTTTTCATGCTTTTATATCTTCTGAAGTGAAATATCCTGTATCTTAGTGTGCATATTCTGAAAAGGATATGGTAGTGTCAAAATATGCTTTCAGAAAAAGGAACACGATCTTTGTATGATTGACAGGAGTCTGAAAATTTTAGGGAGGAAAAAGAATAAGATGGTAAGTTAATTTATTTATTTATTTATTATAGTAATGAAATGGGAAGCTGGAGTCGCGTTACGCCCACGCCCACACCCTGTACTGTAGCACAAGTTTGGAAACACTCCGTGAGCCAGTAAGCCCTTTATTTGTTATAGTTGTGATTGTTTCTTGCTGTATTCTGCTGATAACAAAATAAAATTGTTAGTATTTTTATTTATTTAGTATAATAATGCAAGGGGAAGGCGACATGGTATATTCGCCCGTGCCCTCTACCCCAGCACTAGTTTGGGAACACTTCATGAATGGGATAAGCCTTTTATGTATTATAACAACGATTTCTACTTGTATTCTTCTGATGATGCAACTAATACAAGCAATACTATAATGTAGTAACCAAATGGTAGCTTTTCCCCTAATTTTCATATCTTCATATCGTTTTAACAAATTTGCAAGACATTATCTCATATTAGCATAACCACTGGTATTGTATCCCTATTCAACATAGTATTGCATCCGTATTCAACATCATACTGGTACTGCAGCCATGCTACGTATATGAGCTATTATTTCACATGCTATACAGTGTATGTCATATATGACACTGTATATGACTGTATGCTGTACAGTGTTTGTGTTTTCTTCTATACAAAGAAGTAGCTTGTTATATTCCTTTGACAGGCTTCAATGAGATTGTAATGCTGAAAAATATGGATTAAAATCATTTTGTTGGGCTAAACCAGCACAAATATACTTTAATATGGTGCGATACTATCCGCTTTGGATCTAGCCCGCACGGTTTTCCCCAAAAGACTCCCCTACACCTTAAATATAGGTTACCAATCTTTTCAACTACTAATGTGGGACTTTACTTGCACACCCAACAATCTCCTCCACAAACTAAGTTCCACGTGGTCAATACCATGATCCGTCAATTTCCAAGATTTACTATGTGTCGCCCACATTATTAGAGTGTTTATGGCAATCAAAGCCCGCTACTAGCTTCTTCTTGTCTGTGTGTTTCTCTAAGCTCGTAAGGGGAAGTAAATTAAGCCCCACATGATTACTCTGCCACCGGCATACTCGTCCCGCCGAACCGGGACAGTGATACCAATTGTTGGGTCAAAGCTCACACGCTTTCCTCCAAAAGGCCTCACACAATTAAAAGATTCTTACACCTTATATGTAGGTTTCCAATCTATTAAGCTACCAATGTCGGACTTTGTTCGCACACTCAACACTTTTTATAAATTAGAGAATAGTTAGTCTGTTCTACTTTCAATTTCCCCCCTTTTTAAGTGAAATTCCACTTAAAGTTACATAGAAAAGGAAATCCGTGTATCCATACTCCACTACTCTAATCACAAACTAAGGACACAACTATATCCAATTCAGTAGCACGATCATGATGGATTGTTCACATTCTGGAAAGAGCAAGATGTTAAACTTCAATTCGGACAAAAGGAAGAGTTCAATGGGAAATGGGATAGGAAAATGGGGAAGTAATACAACCTTGCCAGCTTGGACCCATAAATTGCAAAATTGGTAGGTACAATTCTATTTTCCAAAAGAATAAACAAATATAGAGCAGTAGCAGAATTCAGAGGCTGTCTCTTATTTTGTTTTGGATGTATATGCAAAAAGCGTTCCGTAACTAACAGGAATAGCTTACCACTCGGTGCCAGCGTCTATTTTGTGGTGGTGAAGGTATTGCTGCTTTGACAAAAAAGTGGTGCGCGTTAAATGCTAAGTAAATATCTCCTCCATTCCCATCGTGGAGCCTACATTGTACAAAGAGAACCCATTATGCCAATTCAGTTGTGCGAAAATAATAGATCATGAATTTTTGATATTGTCAAAGTAAATGTTGAAAACTGAAATCAGCTGCAAGTGAAAACTGAGAGAGAAGAAAAACTAGAGAAAAATCAGTGCTAAAGAAACAGTGTTCATGAAAGCAGTTTAAAAAGGACAGGTCATCATTGTCATACATCATCAGCGTGTGAGTGAATTCAAAATGCAGAAACAGAGAGGTGATTGGCTAAAAAGCCAATTGTCTTACTGAGAAGAAGAGCTCAGAGCATGAGAAAAACCAACGGAACAATCTACATTTTAAATAAAAACTATACTTGAGCCTATCCATCATCTAAATATGGAGATTATTGTCAGTTTGTCAATAGGGATTAGTTTCTTACGTAAATGCAAGGAATCTACTCTCTTCATTGTACCAGTTGTCCTCAAGCCAGGTAATCTCGTTCTGCAAAGGAATTTTTGCTTAGCCATCAGAATAGTCGAATTGAGACGGCAACACTGAAGAGTTAATTTCAGAAAACACTATGCACTACAACGGAACTGCACCTATCTTTATTTAGTGATATTCAAGCTAATTTCATTATTTCACCCGGAAAAAATAAGAATGATAACAGGCACCAAAAGATTCAAATAGCTAGAAATATCTCAAACACCTTGAAGAGAACCATCAGTACTTGAGGGGTCCAACATTGATTAATTCTTCCGAACATGTGAAAAAGAAACAGCCTATAAAAGGACTTGTGGATCATAGATGTGATAACCTAAACTAACTATATGCCATGTGAGGAAACACCATGTAAGTATGTTCCTCGGAGAGGACCCCAAAAAGACTGACCTTTAGCTTAGTTTCAGTACCCTCAGGTTAAGTCCCACCAACTCCAACCACGAATCAGGTCTAAATAGACATTTGTATCATTTTGACCACATACTCGTGATCATTACTTCACAGGCACTTTCATTAGCTTTTTCTGTTGCATTCATACTTAAAAACAAAGAATATTGCCACAAATGAAATTACACATAGAATTCATTTTAAAATTAATTCTCTCTCAGTAGTACAATTGCCATTAAAGTTAAATCGGACACCAGGTAGACAACATTATTACCTTGTCAAGGAAATTTTCTTTTTTAAACACACTGTGCGACTGTCGAAACTTAATCATCTTGGAGAAGAACCTGAAGTGATCATTCTTCTTTGCTTCCAACTGGATTAACAAAGTTTATTGGGTTACATTCAATAAAGGAAAGAAGTTAATACTTGCAATAACAGAAAGAAGTAACAGCGATGGAGATAACATAATATCATACTTGCCCCCACTGGAAATTGTTGATAGCTGTATCATGTCCATAACTGTTATTATTTCCATGGCGGGTATGCCCATATTCATCCCCCATTAGCATCATTGGTGTTCCCTTTATAGCATGTACAAGAATTTAGAAAGAAAGGTAAACTTGCAGAAACATAATAAGGTTAGGACATCTAATACATATATAACACTATTAACAAGAAAACTACTGAAGCTAGGGAATAATCAAGGAAAGGTAAGAGTAGGTAATACATTAAGGAATTTAAACGCCCTATACAATCTCCAAAGGCTCAAAAGCAAAAAATGCAACCAAAATCGGAACAGCAATAAGTAAATTGAAATATTAAATTTGGAATCATAGTATGTCAAAATAACCCTTTTTATGAGGATTTGAGAAACCAATACTTAAACCAAAACTAGCCGAAACAAACATCGACACATGACATTTGTTATCGCACTATGTCAAAAGTGTGGCCCTAAAATTATATGGCAGTGTTTTATTTCTTGTTGAACAATGTAGGACAAATTCTGTAACAAATAAACTCAATTGTCAAAAAAAAAAAAAAAAGCACACTGCATTTTAATCCCAAACAAGTTGGGGTCGGCTATATGAATCATTATTTCTCCATTTAAGATCAGCTCATGGAAAAAGAAATTGTGGAACCAATGGATAGCTACTGACTCATTCACAATATCTGCAAGAAAAGAAATGCACATGCTGTTAACTGAGCAGATGAGCATCACACCTGTGAAATCATCAGTGCCAAATGAAAATTTTTCATTTGCCGCGAACGCAATGCGAAAATATATGCATCTGAAGTTTCACCTGGAAGACGATACAACACGATGATAGCCTTTGTGATAGGATTTGAAACAATAACATCAATTACGAAAGAAATCTCCGTTTGAGAACTGTTCCAATTAGTAGGTGTTAGTTGCAATTAGATTAAATCTTGTACTGGCCTCAGTTTCAGAAATCCAGTACATACTGTCCACCAATAATACCCGGTCATAAAAAGGGGGGAAGGTAGGGTGGGGGAAATCAATGGCTCCTGATATGAGTCTGTCAATGAAGTCTGAAGACAATACGGTAAAGTAAATCCTAAAAGGAATACACTACACAAATAAATATCAAAGGCAAGTAATGGCTCGGTATACAAGTGGACAAAGCTAGTTTTACTAAAACCCAAAATTAGTATGCTTCACTGTCAAGGCATTATTATCTATTTTTAAGGATTGAATTCTTCACTTCATCATATTATACCATTCTATACTGCTTTTTTGCGCCAACTCTCTTTTTGGCTGCTGTATCCAGCTAGGTTGTTCCCACGAGCATCTACCTCATATACAGTATTCACTTCATTCTTGGAGAACAGGGATACCCATTTGGTAGATTTAAAACTCATCATTTTATTAGTGTGAGCAAAAACGTCATATTCACGCTCTCACTTCTTTTTTGCCACATCACTGCTGGCTAGAACATAATAATCCATTGTTTTTTTTATAACTCAAACCGATAGAAGAAAGAACAAGTGGAAGCCAAGATACAACAAATGATATCTCACTGCAATGTATTTGGATTAATTTCCAAACAACAGACAACTCCGCAGACCTTTATTACTCCCTCTATCCCAATTTATGTGATACATTTTTCTTTTTAGTCCATCCGAAAAAGAACGGCATCCTTTTGTATTTAGTAACAATTTAACTTTAAAATGTTCATTTTACTCTTAATGAGATAATTTTTGGTCACACAAATATCTATGACTTATTTTAGACCACAAGTATTAAAAGTCTTTATTTCTTTCTTAAACTTTGTGCCCAGTCAAATAACAACAACAATAACATACCCAGTGTAATCCCACAAAGTGGGGTCTGGGGAGAGTAGTGTATACGCAGACCTTACCCCTACCTTTGTGGGATAGAGAGGCTGTTTCCAATAGACCTTCGGCTCAAGGAAAGCACCAGTATCAAAATAATGAAAAGATATAAGATAACATAGAAGTTATAGAAGAAGCAGTAGCACCGACAAAGTACTAGGATGACTGAAGCGAAAGAAACATCACGCAGTATTCCCTCTGTTTCAATTTAAATGAGGTAGTTTGACTCGTCACACAGTTTAAGAAAAAAAAAGATTTTTGAAACTTGTGGTTTTAAAAGCTTAAGGGTAAAAACTTTGTGGGGCCATGACATTTGTGTGCTTAAAAAAGCTTCTCATTAAGGATAAAATGAAGCGTTAAAGTTAAATTATTTCCAATTGAAGAAATTTGTCATTCTTTTTGGAACGGACTAATAAGGAAAGTGTGTCATTTAAATTGAAACAGAGGGAGTAATAAAAATCTAAGAATACAAAATACAGGAATACATATTAGTACTACTGGTATAGGAAGGAAGACGCTTGGGGTACCTATTACCCTCCTAGCCTAATACTCACACCCTCTTATCAAGGGTCATGTAAAACACCGCCACATAAATTGGGAGGAAGGGAGTATTATTTAATATGCAATAGCCCACAAGTCTAAGATTCCAAATAAAATTTAATAACATATTTAATAACGACAATGTGCAAAATAAACTTTAGAAAAATAAAACATGTAGGGTGTAATGGCCTGAGGACAGAATAAACTTTACATTTTCAGCATCTATCATTGGAAGAAAAATATTGCTAAAATCTTGGACTCCAGCAGAATATATGATTCCTTAAGGAAAGACTAGAAGTTTAACGCATGGTCATATTTTTGTGATTGTGCCAAACAAGATAAAAGATAATAATACTCCATCCGTCCAAAAAAGGATGATACTTCTTGAATTTAGAGATTCAAATGAGTTGTTCTTTGACCACGATTTTTTCATATACCTTTTAAATTTTTGAATTGTTAATTATTGTGACTTATCGTACTTTTTATGTAGTCTTCAAATATATAAATCTTATTTAAAAAAACTTAAAGATTCTATGTCCGAATTCATGGTCAACGTTAAGAAGTTTGACTCTCGAAATCGAAAAGTATCATCTTTTTTGGGACGGAGGGAGTAGCCTGATATGATAATATAAATGTGAAAAGACAAAAAAAGTTTTAGGGTCTATTTGAAAAGCCATATGTAATTACCAGGCTATGTAATTACTAGGGTAGTAATAGCATAGTGTGGTAATCACATAGTATAGTAATTATAATGACTTGTTTCCTTGTTAGCACGTAATTACAATGTAATTCTCACTGTCATGTTTTGTTGGACAAGTGTAATTACAAAGTTAAATAATTCTTTTTTCAAATAAACATGTGGATAAGTATTATTGTGTGAAGTGTAATTCTCACTGTCATGTTTTGTTGGACAAGTGTAATTACAAAGTTAAATAATTTTTTTTTCAAATAAACATGTGGATAAGTATTATTGTGTGAAAAACATATATATTAATAAGGAATATCTAATATTAATTTATTATATGAGGTATTAAAAATAGGGAATATGAGAGATGATAGTCTTTTAATTTTATTTTCTTTAAGTAAGAGAGATAATTTATATTAAAGTACTAAGTAGTAAGTCTTTTAACAACCACTGACAGTGAGAATAACTAGATGATAAATTTATGTGAAAGGAGTAATAATGCAAGAACTAGTTTTGTTCACTAATAAAAGGTCCTAATTTTGGATAAGGATGTCTACTGTAAAAAAAAAGTATCATATTTTGCAAAACCATATCAATTAATATAACTAATGATACTTTAAGATAATAATACATATTAAGCAGTTATTATTTAACAAAATAATGTATATCAATAATACTTGTCAGAGTAGCTATTTAACCACTTTTAATAACCTGAGTCACTATAATGAAAGTATCACGAGCATGGGGCTGGAGACAGGACTGGTCAATTCTGCTAATTAGAACAAAGTTTCTGAATGAGAAAAATGCAGTGAGGGGTCGAGGACAGTTAAAAGTCAAAGAGATATGAGTTTTAAGAAAAAATATTTGAAGAGAAGGGAAAGAGTTTGAAACCTTGTAATTACATCATGTAATTACACCCAATTCTTTACCCCTCCTTGAGAATTGGAGAGTGTAATCACTCCCTCTCAGTTACACCAAATTTCCTACTAACCAACTAATTACTAGGCCAAACAAACAGGTCAAATTGTGTAATTACACCCAATTCCTTTGTAGCTTTCCAAACAGGCTCTTAGTTTACATAAGCAAAACAGGAAGAAAGGAAAGAATAAATAAGTGGGTTCAACCTCATCTTTACCTTCAATTCCACAATTCCAACTGAAATTATCATTGCATCCGTCATTGCCACCTTCGCCATTAGCATCATTATGCTGTAATTTTCACCATCCGAATCCATATGATGTACTAGTTTTCATATTTTCAACAACAGACAAGGGTCATATATACCCTTCTATTTTCAAATATTGTTTATATTTTTCCTCTGTTAAACTATTCGACTATATATACCCCTATGGTTATACTTTTGAACAAAAATACCCTTCATCCGTCAAAGGATCCGGACCCAGCCCTAAAATAGACATGTGGAGAGTTAAAACACCCGATTAATTTGCCCAAAACCGACCCGACTCATCCTAGAATCCTGTTCCAAACTCTCACCTTTCTAGAGAACTCCTAATGAAAATTTGAAGCCTCGGCATCATATCCTTATTGACTTCTGAAGTATATTTATTTCTCGTCTAACGATTAGTAAGAAACTTCAATTACTTGTATTATTCTCTACCTTAATCATGGTGGATAAAAGAACTGTTCACCCTCTAGAAATTGCCAAATGAATCCCTTCGTTCAAAGTTGCCACGGAAGGCTGACAATGAAGAGCTTTTTTTTTTTTTTTGATAGAAACCTTTGAGTCGGCGTGGTTTATGTTGGCAGAAAAATTTTCTGGGCTTTGTTTGAGCTTAGCTTCCATTAATTTTTAGAAATTCCGATGGAGTAAAACAATTTACAAACTCAATTAAAAGGATAATTTTTGCTCAGGTTGATAAAAGACGCGACAATGTGAAGTCCAATTTTTGCATACTTTCCGTGAAGGAAATGCTTTGGCAAATCATCTTGCTAATAGAGCTTTTGAGATTGAAAGGGGATTCTATGCACTAATTTACTGAACTTACATCAAAGGGAAGAGCTTAATTTAGAAAAGAGTCAATGTCCATCTTTGCGAATTAAACTTGTGAAATCGAGAAGATGAAGATAATATTGGTAATGGCAATGGCATTGGTCTAATGGTGGTTTTTGGGACTACAGATGGTAGTGCTATTAGCATTGGAGACATGGTGTTTCATGAAGGAAAATTCCAGATTAGGTGAGCTTTGGTAGAAGGACAAGTTCGATGATCACGGTCCAATGAATGTTTGAGATTAGGTGAGCTTTGGTTAGTGCAATTCCAAGGGGTTGTAATGTGGTAAAGCTGCCTCCTTTTTGTATTCTTGGCGGTAGTTTTGGAATTTTGGGCGGCGATTTCTACAGGGGAAAATGGAGGATATTGGGGCTTGAAAGAGGAGATGGTTTAGAATAGGATTCTAGGATGGGTCGGGTAATGGGTTTGGGAAAATTAATCGGGTATTTTAAAATGCGTAACAGATCTCCACCTGTCTATTTTAGGGCTGGGACTGGATCCTTTAACAGATGAAGGGTATTTTTGTTCAGCAGTATAATGGTAGGGGTATATATAGTCGAATAGTATGATGAAGGACAAACCCTTTCCGTTTCAACAATAAAAGCCGTTAAAGAAGAATGAAACTATCAAACTAAACATATACCTTACTATTGTATGAAACAAGATCATACAAGGTAAAGCCATCATGTGCAATCACGAAGTTGACACTGTGATACGGCTTTCGCTTGTTCACCTACGTAAAGCAAAAACATAATATATCAGTTCAGTGAAGTTGAGGCAGCATAAAAGAATTCCAAATGTTAGGTTGGCATAGAAATTGCTTAAGTTTAAGGATTTCGATGAAAAATTCAAATGATCTACATGAAAGATATACCTAGTAAACCCTCCAATAGAATTGTTTGCATGACAGATGCATAAGCCAAATATAAGGCATTCCTTTGTCACAATTTTTCATTTTATTTTTCATTTTATTTTTCATTTTATTTTGGGAGAGAAGTCACTCCTAGTTAGAGGTGTCAACGGGCCGGGCTAGCCTGGTTTCGGACCTGACAAGCCCGGCGGTAAGGGGGTCGGGCAGGGTTGGATTGGGACGGGGAACATTTTTATACCGGGTAACCGGACCGGTCCAACCTGGTAAGGTCTTGTCACTCATGAACCAGTTAATCGGACCGGTTCAATGGCTAGTTCAATTTTTTTTATAGTCTTGACCGTTGGCAACGGTCAGCTGCCATTTTGATCGTTGCCCAACAGCTAATTTGCAAGAATAGCCCTTTTTGGGCCTTTTATTCAAAAATAACACTTTTATTATTTACTAATTTAACCCTTTGAAAAACAATAAATAGACCTCCCCACCCCCCACCCCTCTTCTTCATTTCTTCACTCATCTCTTAATTCTCAAACTTAAATTCTCAATTGTCATTCTCTCATTCTTCACCTAAATTGTTATCAACTATTTGGCTCTCATTCTTTTGGGCATTTTATTTATGATATTATTTGAAGTTTGAACTTTGAACAATTGAAGTTATTCGTGGTAACGTCGGAGTTGCGAAATTCAATTTCAAGACTTCAAAAATCATCAAGTGTTCAATTTATTGCGAAATTCGGTGCGCTCGTTCCAACTCTTTCTCTTATTTAATTTTTTATTTGCATATTTAATTTTTATTAGTAGTTAAAGTTTCACAATATGTTTAATGCTGCAAAACGAGTTCGTAATAAGGTTGCTAATCAGGGAAATAGAAAAACAAGTGTTACTTCAACTTCTGACAGTAATTTAAATGACTTTGCACATGTTTTTGAAACATCACCTAATAATAATATAGATTATTAACAATTACAGGAAGATTACAGTGTAGAAGATAATAAATTAGAAATTGAAGATAAGACACCACCTACACCTAGTAGTGTTGGAGTTGGTAGCAGGCAGTGGCGTAGGCAGGATAACCTCCAAGGGGGTTCAAAAAAAGAAAAAAGTTAAAAAGGTTGTAGCTAGTGGGAATAGAACCAAATGACCTTATAAAGTTTTTGAACCCCCTTGACCACTAAGCTATGCATTTGGGCTATGTCAAGGGAATTCAAAAACGAATTTTGCCTTAAAATATACAATGTAATTTTTCCGCGAAGAGGGTTCGGATGAACACCCTTCCGCCCGCCGTGGCACTAGTAGTAGACTACCTGTGGCCCCGCCTACTAGTCATAGGAGAAGGAGAAGTAAAGTTTGAACATATTTTGAGGAAATAGAGAATACTGATAGAGTTAAATGCAAAATTGTAAAGATGATTCTAAAACCAAAGACTGGAGGGAGTTTTTTTTTGGAGGGGGGCTGGGACACTTAGTAGACTCTAAGAATTACTCATCCTATAGAATGAGGCTCTGATTTAGATGAAAATCAAGAAACTCTAAACCCTAGTATTGGATGACTTATGAAATATGATGAAATGAAGGATCGTGAGGAGTTAGCAAAAATGATTGCTTTGGGTTGTCTACCTTTTTCTTTGCTTTTTCACCATACTTATTGTGTATATCAAATGGATTAATATTTCTTTATTTAAAGGTATCCCTTTGAAGTACTTGTAGATCTGATACCTTTAGAGTTTATGAATAATATCATACATACATACGTTATTTGTTTGACCACCTTCCTTGTAGAGTTTCTCTAATTTTTGATATTGGCCATGCTGTTAATGAAAATGATCATTTGACAATTACATGTCACTGGATAGATGATAATTATTGTATGCAAAAACGTATTATTGCTTTTAAATGTGATGAAGATCAGAGTCATACTAACTACTAAGTGTATCGAACATAACCTTAACCCGAGAATTCATGCCAGATGAAATTGTTACTAGATGGAATTATACATACTTATTTTTAAGATGTTGCTACAAATATAGATTGCCTATAACTGAAGTTGCTGATACGCATTGTATTGATCCAAACCATATAACAACTAATACTTGGGAGGCCATTAATGATGTTAAATTTTTACAAAAATTTTATACAGCTACTGTTGAATTTCTGGAGCTTATTACCCTACTTTTACTATGGCTTTAGTACATATAGCTGAAATTTCTTTTCTACTCTCTGATTTCAGAAAGAAAGAAAAATATAAGTATGTTGAAAAAATGCAAGCAAAATTCAAAAAATATTTCTTTCCAATTCCTCCTATGTGCTTATTTGGTGTTGTTTTAAATCCTTCTATTAAGATGTCTAATTGTCACTTTATATACTTATATGAAGATTGGACCAACTAAAACCCCAGATATATATATTGTTGTATGAACAAGCTAAATGATCATTTATAGCAATTATATAATTATTATGTAAATATAATTGATGATGCTACTAATAATGTAGGCAATGTTAAGATGGGGTTCTATGGGATCTTGCATGAATTGGCTTAGATGTTGTACCCCATAGGCGATTCCCATTCTAGTGTTAGTTAAGAAGTTGAGCTTGCCAATTAACTTTATGTAATAAGTGGGATCTCGTAATGTGGCACCCTCCTTTGCTTTCAACTTTTTTATAGTAGGATCTAGTGGAGAAGAGAGACTACTCTGAGACAGGCAATCATACTCTTTCAACAGATCTAACATAAACTTTCTTTGTGATATCACCACACCATCTTCTTAGTAAAACACTTCCATTCCCAGGAAATAGTGCAGCTTAACAAGGTCTTTGCTCTACTGCCTGCTTGCCTGTTTTAACCATATAGAGACTTGTTTAATTTGCAACCAGTCCTGGCCTAGTGACCTCTAATTCTGGTGGAACTTCCACATATCCCTGCCATGCACATTTGCATCTGTCCTGTTAAAGCCATTGTTGGACTTAAAAATCTGATTCGAATTGTGATGGCCAAAGTTGTTATTCACTTTGAAGTTTTGATTTGAACCCCAAGGGTATCCATGTAGCTTGTAACACCTCTCTTTGGTGTGTCCTGGTTTCTTACAATGCTCACACGCTAGCCTGGACCTGCCTCCACCATTGTAGTTGTTGCTAGGGGAATAGTTGGTATTGTTCTGCCTTGAAGTATTTACATTTAAAGAAGTTGACTCCATAACAAGCCGATTGTTGGGCCTAATTTCCCTCTGCTTCTCCTCTTAAACCAGCAAAGAGAAGGCCTGTGCCATTGAAGGCAAAGGATTCATCATTAAAATGCTGCCTTGCACCACAGTTTAGACCTCATTAAGGCCCATGAGAAATTGTATTAGTCTTCTATCTTGTTCTGCCTTATGCATGCTCTCCTTGGCTCCACAAGTGCAATGACAAGTGCATTGATTTTTGGCACTCAAGTTGCTTAATTCTTCCCACAGTTTCTTCATCTTAGTGTAATAGCCTATGATGTCGAGGGATCCCTGAGAAAGATCATTGATTTCCTTCTAAATTTGATATAGCTTGGCACCATTGGTTTGGTCATACCGATCTTCTAGTTCCTTCCACGGTTCTGCTGCATCATTTACATATTCAACGCTATTTCCTTGGACAATGAGTTTAAAATCCACGAGGTTACCATGTCATCACATCTCTCCTACAGTCGAAATTTCTGCGACTATGGATCTGGCCTCTTACATTCCCTATTGATGAACCCTACTTTATTCTTCACAGATAGGGCACGCATCAAACTCCTCCAAGATCGACAGCCAACACCACTAAATGGAGCTGATGCTAGTGTAGCACCAGGATTATCTGAAGGATGCACATAGAAAGTACTACTCAAATCTATACCGGACTGTCCACCATCAGCTGGCAAATTGACAGATTCCAAACCACTAGATTGTTCATTCTCATCCAAAATTGCCATGACAAAATCAACTGAATTGAAATATTAAAGAAGAAATTGAGTAAATTGCAAGTGATAATGGCGAATTGGAGCAGACGTATGCCAAAACGGCTCGAACTTAGGTTTGCATGTACCGGATAGAACAGAGAATTAGTCAATCGAAATCGGACAACGAATTGTCAAAGAAGAAGCCAATAGGCTCTGATACTATATCAAACATCAGAGAATTAGCTAGAAATGACCTCAAGCTGAGCTCCAATGGAGATTTCCTAGAAGCTTCTAGATGTGTTCGCAGCAGTTGAACAAGAGAGATGAAGGAGATGTTGCCTCCATCGCAAAACAACTAGGGATCCATCAAAAAAGGGGGAACATTACATAAAGATCATTATACAATTCCTGCAAAGTCCGTTGCAGAATGAAATAAACATAGTACAGTGACTACAAAATTTAATTAAAAAAAACTAAAACTTGATTTAGATTATAGAGTTAAATAAATATCACTAATCCAAAACTAAAACTTCTGAACATGATTCAGTCTTTTACTTCATGAACGGGAAGTTATCTTCTTTTTCCACTTACTTCTGGTAAAAGACGCAATCTTTTCTTACATAAACACGGTTAGAATCAGCAAGATTTCTTCTAAACTACGGAAGAAAAAGATACATATAAACTTGGTACTTTATTCCCAATGAAATCAGCTTAAATGAGATGGTAATAAATTAAGACAAACTGTGATACTACTGATACATTCTATGACTGACGGCAATTTCATGTATTATGAAATGATCATGTTAATAACGAGGAGATGAAAAGAACAGAAACATAAATTTTACTTTTAGAATGGCTCAATAGACCAAAAGGATCAAATAGAATCTAGCCATATGAATTTGACTGATCAGATACTTTACTAAACCAATCCATTCAAATAGGAACCTACTGGTGAAAGCTACTTGCTACTGCATAGGATTGAAAGTTGCTCAAATATAATGAATCAAGCAAAAGAAGAAACATGACCAAGGAGGCAGAGGAAACGGAATAGTGTGATAAATATTCTCTAGCTATCAAAGCATGATTCTGGAAGCTGTAGCTCTTACTCTGTATAGATCCGCTGAACCAGCGACACGGGTTGCGAAATTTCCTTTCATGCCAGCATCGCCCTGTTTAATTGTATCAGGATAACATATATTCAAGGAAATTTTCAATTAAGCATAAACATTATAATCAAAGAAAATACTTGTAAGAACCAAAAAGCTCCAACAGCTAAATGAGGTATGGAAATAACACACTTGCTCTCTTAATTTTCTGTTAATCCGATAATATCTACGTTCTCACAACTTCTTGGGGACAGCTTCACATAATAAATAAACATCATCTCAGAATTGAGTCATTAGATATTGAAAATGCTAGTGTAATTCAAAAATCGAAGTGGATATATGCCAAGCTAGAACTTGGTGAATAAAACTCTTTTAACTTTTTTAAACACTTAAGATATGTTAGGAGTCAGATGTCCAACCACATGCAAAAAAAGCCTTTATTTTAAGGGAAAACATGGCAAATCCAACTACCCTTATCCTTTTATACAACACCATTTGGACTAGAAGATATCAATTACTAATGTGACTGGAAGTGCCTCATATTCAAATATACATCTCTGGAAATTCCATAAGTGTCCCAGACTATGCATAGGTACTTACTTGTTGAGGACTTGAGCATTACTGTGTAAATGTACCAAATGTAGTTTTTCCAGCTGCATTCTTTGGATAGGGGCACAGTAGGATGGCACAAACAGTGCAAAATGATATCATTGTAAAATCCTATATGGTGCTCATAACAATTGAAAACTAAAAAAGAAATAGAGACACCAATTAACTAAAGTTCCAGTTAGCTATGAGAAATTGAACAGGGCTTAAATAAAAGATGATATCTCCAGTAGAGTGAATTTTGCTCTCATTACTACTAATTGCCACCATCTGTTAACAACATCATTACAAAATCTAACAAGCAAACTGTAAATTTTGAGAAGAAGAAAGGCTTCTTATATTTCTGTGTATGTTTACATCGCATGAGCAAGGGAATTTATACAAAGCTCCTAATGCTAATAAAGGAAATAAAATAAATCTATACAATCAATCCAGCTATCAAATCAAATCGAATAAAATCATATCTCCTAAATATAACCAAATCTCCTGAAATCATGCTAACCAGCACTCCTAAATCAAATCTCCTTGAATCATGCTAATCAACATAACCCCTCAAGTTGGTGCAAAGATGTCGCACATGCCCAACTTGCAACGCAAAGCATGGAAAGTTCACTTGTTGAGACCTTTGATAAACACATCAACTAGCTGTTTTTCTGATGGCACATGAAACAAACTCAAGGCACCAGTTGTAACTTTTTCTTTGATGAAGTGTCGATCAGCTTCAACATGCTTTGTTCGGTCATGCTAGACTGGATTATGAGCTATACTGATGGCAGCCTTATTGTCACAGTATAAGGAAAGTTTTCCTTTTTCAAACAGTCCCAATTCCTGTAGTAGGTTTTAGTAGTTCGCAAACACCCCTGGCCATAGCTCTATATTCTGCCTCCGCACTTGATCTAGCAACTACACTTTGCTTCTTGCTTCTCCAACTAACCAAGTTTCCTCTTACGAGCGTACAATAACCAGATGTTGATCTTCCGTCATCTAGAGATCCAACCCATTCCGTGTCTGTAAAGGTTTCTATTTGGAGGTGATCATGTTTGGAGAAAAGTTGACATTTCCCTGGAGCAAACTTCAAATACCGCAAAATGTGAAAGACATCTTGCATATGAGGATCTCGGGATTATGCATGAACTGACTCACCAGACTAACTGAATAGGCTATGTCTGGTCTAGTGTGGGAGAGATAAATAAGTCTTCCAACCAACCTCTGGTATCTCTCCTTATCAACTGACTCTCCAACTCCGATTTGTAACTTGTGATTGCTTTCAATGGGCGATTCTGCAGGGCTAACCTGTCATACTAGTTTCTTTCAGAGATCCAGAATATACTTCCTTTGAGAAATAAAAATTCCTCTTTTGGATCTAGCAACCTCAATTCCCTCTTGATCTCAAATTCATGTACCAACAACTTCTTCAATCGGTCCATCTCCTCTTTGTTATCTCCTGTAATTACTATGTCATCAACATAAACTATGAGAAGAGTGAGTTTACCCGTTTGATGTCTCATGAAGAGGGTGTGATCAAAATTGCTTTGTTGGTAACCGAAGGAGATTATTGCTTTGTTGAATCTGTCAAACCAAGCTCTGGGGATTGCTTCAGTCCGTACAAGGCTTTCTTCAATCTGCATACCTTTCCTTGATTGTGTGCAGTATCAAACCCTGGAGGAATCTCCATATACACCTCTTCTAAGTCACCACGAAGAAATGCATTCTTCACATCAAACTATTGCAAGTCCCAAATTAGCTGCACAAGACAATAGAATTCTATTAGTGTTCATCTTAGCAAGAGGCGCAAATGTCTGTTGATAATCCACTCCATAAGTCTGAGTGAATCTCTTAGCCACCAATCTTGCTTTGAATCTTTCAATTGAGCCATCAGCTTTGTACTTCACAGTGAAGACCCATTTGCAGCCAACCAACTTCTTGTCTGCTGGTGAAGTCATAAGTTCCCAAGTTTCACTTTTTGACAAGGCATTCATTCTTCAATCATAGCTTGCTTCCATTTAGGATCTGCAAAAGCTTCCCTCCAATTCTGGGGAATAGACACAGAAGAAATAGACAAGGCAAAGGCTCTATGGGATGGAGACAAATAATTATAGGAGACAAAATTAGATAAAGGGTGTTTGGTGGTGCAAGATCTGACTCTTTTTCTGTTAGCAATAGGCACATTTAACTCATAGGGAAATGTAGCTAACTCACTAGTAGAAAAAGGTTCAGCTTTGGTAGATTGCATGATGGCTTCTTCTGTTCTATTTCTCCTTGAGTAGGTTTTCAAATTAGGTCTATCCAAACGCCCAATAGTCTCCCCCTGAGTTATTTTCTCCAATTTCACTTTACTTGTGACAATATCATCAAGAGATCCAATAATGAAACTAGGTAGAATCACCTCTTCCTCCTCTGTTCTACCCCTAAAGAGGTGATGAAGTAATACTGAAATAGGGCTCAGATTCTCGAAAGGTTCGTGCTAACAAAAGATCTCCTAGAGGGAGGATGAAAACATTTGTAGCCTTTGTGTCGGAGAATATCCAATGAAAACAAAGTTTACAGCTCCAGGATCAAGTTTCCTAGAATTTCTATTATGGACAAATCAAGCACACTCAAACATCTTTGGAGGAACCGTACATTCATTCTTACCCTTTAACGCTTCCAGGGGACTTTGAAAATTAAGGTGTTTAAGTGGCATTCTGTTGATAAGATAGGCAGCCGCTAGAATAACATCCCTCGGTAAGGTTTTGGTAGATGCATTGTGAATATAAGAGATCTCGCTACTTCTAACAGATGCTTATTTTTTCTTTCAGCGACCCCATTTTGTGCACTAGTGTAAGGACAACTAATCTGATGGACTATCCCATTGGACTCCAAATAAGCACTAAATCTTTTATCCATGTATTCGCTGCCATTGTCAGTTTTCAGGATTTTTATTTTGGCATCAAGCTGATTACAAATCATCTTATGAAATGACTGAAAACAAGAGAAAACTTCACTTTTGGCTTTTAACAAATATACCCAAGCCATCCTAGTGCAGCAATCAATGAAAGTAATAAACCATCGACTACCAGGCAAAGAAACAGCATGGATAGGACCCGATACATTAGAATGAATAGTCATAAACGGAGTTGTGCTTCTACTATCACTCACATGATAAGAGTTTCTAGTATGCTTGGCATATTCACATGCATCACAGAACAAAGATTCAAATCGCGTCCTTGAAAACAACTTGAGATATAACTTCTTCAGAATGATAGATGTCCTAACCGTCTATGCCGTTGTACAATTTCTTGGTTGTCATCCTTACTTTCCCCAAAAAAGTCTTGATCAGAGTTTTGAATTCCATCTAATATATACAAGTCATCACGCAATCTACCACTGCCAGTCTTTTCCCTGTTTGAAGATCCTGAAAAATACAATGATCGAGAAAGAACTCGATTTTACAGTTTAGAGCTTTGCTGATGGCACTAACGGATAAAAGATCAGAACCTGTTCGAAGAGATAAGTGTTAAAGAACCATTGGCTATTTTAACATTATCTCCTTTGGGATACGGAGAATAGTTTTGAATGCCTTTAGAAGAGCCTATCATGTGTCTATTTGGACCAGAATCAACAATCCAAGAATTAAGGTGAGCAGCAAAGGCAGTACATGATTGCACATGATTGGATGTGGCAACATTAGCGAAGTCAAGTTTGGCTAGGAGGCAACGGAGAAGCTGAATTACATCCGAAGATAAGATTTCTCCAGAAACCGTCTCCTTGAATGTCTCCATGCTTCTGCCCAATTAGAAGAAAATCTGAAAAAAATTGCTCAAAAATAATCTGCCTCGCTGGAAACCAAATCTGTCTCGAGCGAACCTTAGCTCCGGTGAACAGAAAAATTAAAACTGGTAGGGATAGGCTCGGAATGTTCCAACGACCCTAATAGAAAAGGAAATTTCAAAAACAAAACTGACCAGAAGGAGTTTGTATTGCGCACAACCACCAAGAGAGAGAAAACTCGATCTCTTTGATAAAAACGGAACCCTAGTGCTGCGACGGAGATAACTCACCTCAAAAAGGTAGCAATAACTCTGATACCATGTAGATTTTGAGAAGAAGAAAAGACTTCTTATATTTCTATGTATTTTACATCTCATGAGCAAGGGGATTTATACAAAGCTCTTAATGCTTGCTAATAATGGAAATAAAATAAATCTATACAATCAATCCATCTATCAAATCAAATCAAATCAAATCAAATCTCCTAAATATAATCAAATCTTCTGAAATCATGCTAATCAACACTCGTAAATTAAATCTCCTTGAATCATGCTAATCAACACAAACTGAGCTTCAAAAACTAGAAGCCTATCAATTTATGTCTAATCATGGATATATGCAATTTAAACCTCCTTATATCAGGAGAAAACATTTAGTCACTTTTCTGTTTTTTCCTGGTACTTCACTGGTTATATAATGGAAAAGTTTGCGCTGACAAACTTAATTCAATGAAAATTTCAATTCAGATTGTCTCCTAGAATCACCTTTATAAATCTCCTAATGTCATCACGATACTTCCCGTTCCACTCAGCCCACCTGCATACATGTTTATCAAGATAAGTATCATGCTATGAAACTTCGCCATAGAATGGAACATACATGTTTATCAACATGTTTATCAAAAACTAATTAAGCTGAAACATCTGTTAGCTGCCAAGAATGGAAATTTGCAGGGCCAGAATGGCTATCAGAAAAGGAAAGGTAAAGGTGCCAGATCCTACTGCAAATAATTGTGACAAGCCAGGCCATATTCGAGACACTTATCGGAAACTACGGTCGACCACCATGTAAGAATAACAAATAACAACAACAATAACAACAACAACCATTATATGTTTCATGTGACTGGTAGAGATACAAAACACCAACAAACAGACTCTATTACTTTGAACAGAGCAGATTACAGTGATTACCTAGAGTATCAAGCTATAGCACAACAATCACTTTTATCCGGCAACTCACAACAATACAAATGAGCTAGGAACGACCCGATGACCTCTATTAGGAGATTCTTTTCTCCTGTTGTTAAAACATTTCACAATTGGGGCACATTGCTGGCCCTATAAAAAGCTCATCTTAATAAAACAATCATAAAAGGGGTCAAAAGATAATAAAAAGAAGGCGGCATCCGATAAAAAATGGAGGGCTATTATTACAAGGTAACAGCCTCGTTTCATCATCTCTAAAGTAATAATGTTTCACTTACAAAGAATTTGGGATAGAATCAGTCAATTCTATGTAGGTCCAATGAATTGTGATATGACTTCATTTTAAAATTTCAACTGTTAGGAGGGGCATCATATTTACTTATTTATTTTACTCAATTCTTTTATTACTCCTTTTTTTTCTTTTTGCCAAGCACGTGAAAATCCTTTCTGATAATAGGTAATGGTATGACGATCTAAAAACCTCTGCCTGCCCTCGCACCCTGTAGAATTGTATAACGACTTCAAGCTGTAAGTTGTCAGAGAGCCGACATATTTATTTATATATTTATTTTAGGCCTTCCACCAACTCAATGACTAAATCCGACCACACTAAGCTAGTTTTCACATTCACTCAATCTGATGCAATAGATGATTTTTCTTCTTTCTCAACAATAGGATAAAGCAATAATGTAAAACAATGTTCTTGTAGATGTTACCGGTCCCAGTTTGGAAACTTTCCAACAAGATAAAGGCCTCCACAATCCCATGGCTCAGCAATAATTTTGCACCTCGACAGTACACTATCTTTGGCAATGGCCTGCAGCATTAAAGAAAATTATCTGGGAAGTACAAGAGGTGATGATTATTACTGCTCTACAATCAAGAAAGAGGAAATCAAAAACATCCTCCTCAAGCCAGAACCTATAAATGGGGAATAATATGGCTCTCAATCAACTTAGATCATTTCCATATGGCGAGCTTTTTTCGTAAAAGTAGTACTGAGGTAAATTCCAAGCTACAAATGAAAATTATCTTTGCATCGCAATATTTTTTTTCTTGATAGTTGGCATTGCACTAAATTGTTTTATGAACTTTTAATCTTTGAACACCAATGTATACTTAAAACTATGGGCATCTAAGAAAAGATGACAGAATTACTGTTCAATGATATTGTCGGTTCACTTATAGTTTAACTCTTCCAAGTCAAACATTTGTTGACAGAAAGCAGGGGTGGGAAACGGGCGGGGCGGGTCGAATATGAGTGGGTCGAAAATAGATAATTTTAAAAACGGATAAATTATCCGACCCGACCCGACCCGACCTGTATTTGAGACGGATAAAAAACGGGTTATCCGATAGATAATATGGATATACATATTATCCATGGCTTCTTGAATATAATCACTTTTGGGAGAATTCCTAGTCTCTCAAACTTGAAGAACCCCCGATTTGAGGCTTTACAAATGTAAAAGTTAAACACATTAGTTATCCATTGATTATCCATTTGGTTTAACCATTTTCTAAGTGGATAATATGGTTTTTATCCATATTCGACCTGTTTTTAAAAAGTTCATTATCCAACCCATTTTTTAATGAATAATATGGGTAGATAACTGTCTTCTTTTAACCATTTTGCCACCTCTAACAGAAAGGATATTTATGAACCTTTAACTCTCATAGATTAACTGGAACACGGTGCCATTAACTTAACGTGCCTACACTTATGCTAAATCACCCATTAAAATCTGAGGTAAGAATGAGCATAATATCGTGAATGTAGCAAGAAATCATACTCACTCTCGAAAAACTCAGTCCTGTAATGGCTTTTTAAACAGTTATTTTGGTGTGATTGATCTAACACTCATTTCAAGAATTTTAAGTTCTTTATCTTAAAAAGGCCCACAAAATAAGTCTACGATCTCAGTATCAAATACTCCCTCCATTTCAATTTATGTGATACACTTTTCTTATTAGTCTATTTCAATAAAATAAAATTTAACTTTGAATTATTTTACCCTTAATGAGAAGATTTTATAGCCACACAAATGTTATGACCCCGCAAAGTTTTTACCCTTTAAGCTTTTAAGACCAAAAGTACCAAAACTCTTTTTTTTTCTTGAACTCCGTGCCGAGTCAAACTACGTCACATAAATGAAGCAGAGGGAGTAAAAAAGATTCATTATTTCAAGAACAAATATCTGCATGCATTAACATATTATTATTAATATTGCATCACTTCATTCAAGTATGTAGCATCTTGTTCATTCACAAGCAAGAATGCACCATATCATCATATTTCAGCCTTCTCTGCATTTATCAGTCATCCTTTTTTAAACACATGAAAAGTTGGAGCTGAGTGTGTCAAAGATGAAATTCTAAGTCAAATGGAAAATCAAAGAGACAAGAAAGAAGATAAAACAAGAAGGAAAACAATCCTAGGTGATGAGAGAGAAGAGTTGAGATGAACATGAAAATTGTGAATGGCAGTGGAATATTAGTCACTTCACTATCAACTTATTATGTTGCTTTCCATCGCACAGAATTCCTTTTTGATGCACCATTATGAAAAAGGTATATAAATGCTTCACCTTCACAAGGGGGGGAGCATTAATGGGAGTACCATCTGTCCCTCGGCAAAGAACACTAGCAAGATCAAAGCGAAATCCATCGACATGATACTCGGTGACCCTTTAGTTGCTCCAGCACAAGGTAGAAGAGAATATCAAATGGGAAAAAGGGTTAGTTAATTTAATTGAGAATCCAACCAATTCATCCTGGGTAAAATGCAAAAAATGTTCATTCTGTCTGTACTAACTTCAATTAGGTATTCGCATTGCAGATATGAACAAGCATATGGAGAGACCATTGAAAACAGAGGAGGAAAAGAGAAGGATAAGCCTGGACAAAGTATTCCATTCAACAAATCAAATCCAATAGGAGCCAACATAGTGAATTTCGTGAACATATCAGCATTCCAAGAAACTTCTAAGCATTCAACAAGAAAGCATATATTTCAACCATGTCAACTGACCAACCTGCAAAACTGCTTACACCATTGTGTGTACATAACCAAGTAAAGAGTCAGTTAAGTGTTCGAGGCTACGTCATAACAGATCCAGAAACTTGCCCCATATCGACTTCCAGATCATAGATTCTCTAGTAAATAACTGAATATGGGACAGAAGAAAAACAAACCAACCATTGAAATATGTCTCTATCTGACTATCTCTAAGATTCACTAATTATTCTGACTGCTAGTGGGTCTCTTTGTATGTGTCATCTGGAAAGAGGTTCCACTGGTTATTATTTTCATCAAAAGAAAAATAAAGAAAAAAAAAACTCAATGACTATAGTTTGCTAGACACTAAGTATTTCAAATGGGAAAGTACAATTCTTGTGGAACCCATCACAAAAACCCTTGGGAATACGGCAAAGCAGACACAGTAGAGATCTCAGTGACAAACTTTATGCACATTGAACAAGTACATAGAATTTTGTCATTGCAAGTACCTTTCATGTGTTGGGGAAAAAACTGAAGACAAAAATCGCATACCTTCAGGAATAGCTTAGTTTAGTTGTGACTAAAATAATGATATATTGATACCAATTAGTGAGTAATTAACTGTAAAAATGCAGCTAACTCTAAAGCAGACAACCAGAAAGTGAAAGGAAATGAATGTACCAGTGTCTTAAGCTTTCAAGTATAAGTTCCATGACTACAGGGTGGTTGCAGTTAAAAGTATTTCCTGGAAAGACCAAAGTATTGCATCTCAGTGCTCTTATGAAGGAAAAAGAAAGAAAATGCAATAAGAAAATCATGTGCAACTCTATGCATCAGAACATCAATCACTCTTATAAATCTAGGAATCTCAGACTAGTAACAGATGAGCATGAAGTAAAATGAACATTAGTAGTTAGACCTTTACATCTTTTTCCTTCCTAGGTTCAACTCTACAACTATCCCTTTTGAAAAGGGAAGAACAATGTGAAATCTTAAGAAGAGCTCAACAATGAGAAAACTAAGTTTTTTGGTTGGTGGAATGGGAACAAAACACCACTGTAGCTTAACCCGAAATGCAGCTGTCTAAAGGTAGTTTGTACTATAATCTAAGAAGTCTTCATCAGGAGAAAAGCCTTCTTAAGTTTAGAGGACCTTCGAGTAAATTATTTATGAGAAATATTTACGATGTTTTTTATACAGTAAAGTACAACAACAACAAACCCAGTATAATCCCACAAGTGGGGTTTGAGGAGGATAGATAGTACGCAGACCTTACCCACTGTAGGGAGGCTGTTTCTAGTAGACTCTCGGCACGAGGAAAAATGAGAAAAGAGCAGTAACAACAAGAAATAACGAGAACAAAATAAAAGAAAATAAGGCGAAAGAAACAACATGAAGATAGAAATCTACAATATTAGAATACAAGACTACTACTAATAACACTGGGAATGTCCGGAAACCCGCACCACTACCTGTTAGCCTACAACCTTAATCTTCGACCTCCACACCTTTCTATTAAGGGTCATTGTCATCGGTCAGCTGAAGCAAAGCCATATCTTGCCTAATCACCTCTCCCCAATACTTTTTTGGCATAACTCTAGCTCTTCTAAGACCCCCTACTGACAACCTCTCATACCTACTTACCGGGACATCTGCGCTTCTCCTCTTCACATGCCCAAACCATCTAAGTCTCGCTTACCGCATTTTGTCCTCCATGGGGGCCACTCCTACCTTGGCCCGAATATCCTCAGTATTAATCTTATCAATCCTGGTATGCCCGCACATCCATCTCAACATTCTCATTTCTGTTAATTTCATTTTCTGGATATGAGAATTCTTGACTGGCCAATACTCTGCCTCATACAACATAGTCGGTCTCACTACTACTCTGTAGAACTTACCTTTAAATTTAGGAGGCAAATTCTTATCGCATAAGAGACCGGATGCGAGCCTCCATTTCACCCCCCCACACCAATACGATGCGTAACATCCTCATCAATCTCTCCATTACCTTGGATTATAGACCCCAGATACTTGAAACTATCTTTCTTGGGGATGATTTGTGTATCAAGCCTTACGTCAGTTAATTCTTCACTGGTCCCATCACTGAACTTTTTATGCAGTAAAGTAAGAGTACTAATAGAATTTCTGAAATACATTTCTCTTTTGTTGACTGATTTTGTCTACATCTGGTTGAGTAAATCAAAAAACACAAAGGGTAACAATCTTGACTACTTTTACTTATCAAATAAATAATTTAGACTACGTTTGTATCATGTTCCATTATGACATTCCCAAAATTGATACCTAGGAAACTATTATTCATGTTAAATTGTTAACAATCTTAGATGACCAATGAAAATCCTGAAGACAGGATTATAGAGAAATGCTCAAATCAACCCTGCAGACTTTCCTTCTATTTAAGTCGTAAAGTGTATGGTCAAATTACCACATCCAGAGAAGTTCAGCAGCTGATCATTATTGTTCAAATCCACCATGTAATAAACCTGCAAATTGTCAGGGCAAGGAATAACGTTTAAGATAGGGTGGGGAGAAAGAAGAAGCTTTTGTAAAAAAGGAAAAAAAGAAACTGATATTCAGGCCATCCGATATAAATAGTTTAATTTAGAACTTAATAAAGTAAACCTGGTCTCATCTGGTTTTACAGGAGACAAGGCATTATAGAGAAAAACACAATAAGTTAAATCCATCTACAATGGGTCTGATGCAGCTCTTACTGAGAAGGTTTATAGGAGAGGAAGGGGAAAAGCAGCAAGTTCTAGCATTATAACTATATATGATGGTAGATCTTTCACTCCGTATTAAGCTGCAGAACAGAGAGTATAAACAACTGTCAAATTGTTGATTGCCTAAATTATTAGGAAAGATTTGATTCTGTTGATTAGCTTTATTAGAAAAGATTTGATTCTGATTGAGATTTGATTTTATTCTAATTGATTGTAATGTATTCCCTTCCTAAAATAGTCATAGGATCTAGTGTACAAATACCTTTGCTTAGGGATGTAAGAAACACACAGAAATACAAGAAGCATTTTCTTCTTCTTAAAATCTACATGGTATCAGAGCCATTGTTGCCTTTTTGATGTGAGTTATCTCCCTCGCAGAACTGGGGTTCCGTTTTTATGAAAGAGGTCGAGTTTTCTTTCTCTTGGTGGCTATCCGCAATACAAATTCCTTCTGGTCAGTTTTCTGTTGGAATTTTCTTTTCTGTTGGGGGTCGCTGGAACGTTCCGAGCCTATTCTTACCAGTTTTGATTTTTCCGTTCACCGGAGTTAAGGTTCCGTCGATACAGAGAGGCAGATTATTTTTGAGCAATTTTATTCAAATTTCTCTCTGAATGGGCAAAAAATATGGAGACATTCATGAAAACAATTTCTAGAAAAATCTTGTCTTCGAATGAAATTCAGCTTCTCCACCTCCTAGCCAAACTTGATTCGCTAATGTTGACACATCCAATTATGTGCAATCAGTTACTGCCTTTGCTGCTCACTTTAATTCTTGGATTATTAATTCTTATGTAAATAGACATATGACAGGCTCTTCTAAAGGCATTCAAAAATATTCTTCGTGTCCCAAAGGAGATAATAGCCAATAGTTCTTAAACACATATCTCTGGAATAGGTTCTGTCGTTTGTACTCCTAATATTAAACTATCATCTGTGCTCCAACTCCATGAGTTCCTTGTCAATCTTTTATCTGTTAGTGCTATCACCAAAGCTCTAAACTGTAAAATTGAGTTCTTTCCTGATCATTGTATTTTGCAGGATCTTCAAACAGAGGAAAAGACTGGCAGTGGTAGATTGCATGATGACTTGTATATATTAGATGGAATTCAGAACTCTTGTCAAGCCTCTTTTGGGGAAAGTAAAGATGTCAACCAAGAAATAATACAACGGCGCAGACGGTTAAGACACCCATCATTCTTTGTTTTGAAGAAGCTATATCTCGATTTGTTTTCAAGGACTAATTTGAATCTTTGTTCTGCGATGCGTGTGAATATGCCAAGCATACTAGAAACTCTTATCCTGTGAGTGATAATAGAAACACAACTACGTTTATGACTATTCATTCTGATGTATGGGGTCCTACCCAAACTGTTTCTTTGTCTGGTAGTCGATCTGTTACTTTCATTGATTGCTACACTAGGATGATTTGGGTATATTTGTTAAAAGCCAAAAGTGATGTTTTCTCTTGTTTTCAATCATTTCATAAGATGATTGGTCCTCATTTTGATGCCAAAACAAAAATCTTGAGAACTGACAATTGCAGCGAATACATGGATAAAAGATTTGGTGCTTATTTAGAGTCCATTGTGATAGTCCATCAGAGTAGTTGTCCTACCACTGGTGCACAAAACAGGATTGCTGAAAGAAAAAATAGGCATTTGTTAGAAGTAGCAAATCTCTTATATTCACTATGCATCTATCAAAACCTTGCATAGGGATGCTATTCTAGCGACTGTCTATCTTATCAACAAAATGCCACTTAAAATCCTCTATTTTCAAAGGCGTTGTAAGGCCCAGTAAAATTTCACCTAGAACCTGGGGTTTCGTGATGCCAAGGTGGACTTATATGTTGATGATTGTAGAGACACATAAGTTTAGGAGACCCGAGGCACGGACTTTTTGGCTTGAACGGTGCGTTAGGGAGTTGAAGAAAATTTTTGGCAGAGCAGGATATTTCTGCGGTCCACTATGCAGCCGCAGAGTGCAACAAAAAAAGGGCCAATTTTGGAGGGTCGTTTTGCGGTCCAATATGCGACCGCATAATGCTTTCGCGGACCACACAATCCATCGCAGATTCAGCATGAAGATTTTTGGAGGGGAGTTTTGCGGCGTGTGAGAAAGCACGGGAAAAAGAGAATATATTATTTATATTCTTATTCAATACAAGAAGCCCTTATTTATAACTATATTTTACAAAGCATATACTACTCTACTACCGATGTGGGACAAGACTAATATATATATATATACATACTCTATTATATACATATCTACAAAACTAACAC
>MCJB01024327.1:1416-38127 GCA_002018475.1 Nicotiana obtusifolia
CCCCATAAACCTTTTGATGTCATATTAAACTAGTACTAACAAGTCTAAGTTTTATGAGCGGTCGATATACTTCTTTCGTTTCAATTTAAATGAAATAGTTTGACTGGGCACGGAATTTAAGGGGAAAAAAAAAGATTTTTAAAACTTGTGGTCTTAAAAGCTTCTCATAACATTTGTATAGTTATAAAAGTTTCTCATTAAAGGTAAAATCGTAAATTGACAAGTTTAAAGTTGAATTATTTTTAATTATAAAAATGTGATATTTTTTTTTAAAACAGACTAATAAAAAAAGTGTGTGAGAGGAAGTAATAAATACTTACACAAACAGATAATTTTGAGGTAAGTACAAGTAAATTTCTGTAATAAGTACTATTAATTAGTAACATGGGAACAATGTTAGCTAACTTGACATCACTAATGGCCTATACTAATAGTGCAAAATACTTTTGTACTTCATGTATCTAACTTTATATCCTATACTAAAAGGGTAACAATTGAAACTGAAGTAGAATGCATCGTACGAAAGTAGGTTTCTTTTTTGAAGAACCAAAAACAAAATGTGCATGTGTTTCTTTTCCTGATACAACAACATGCTCAATAAAAGTCTAGGGAGAGTAGTGTGTATTCAAATCTTATCACTAGGTAAAAAAGTTATTTTTAATAGACCCAGTCACACTTCCTTTTTATGGGGAAATGAGTTTTTCCAATTTAAGTGATATTATTGAAATGTGATTAGATTTTATTTTATTTTTAGAGTCGTTACTCGAAATTATTTAATTTTGGTATTATTCGTCATCATTCATTTTAGAATCCCAAATCAAGAAAAGTTGACTCTATTTAAAGTCTGCGAAACACAGAAGACTGGGTAAGAAATTCTGTTAAAGCGGGAGAAGGAGTTAGGCATTCTCGAATTCCGCGGCCTTAGTGCGGTCTCTTTATAATCATAAATTGGCTTGATTATCTGGATATTTTATGTTTTAGGAAAATTTATGCACTTTTGCCTTAAACCGCTTTTAATTGCTTGATTGTTTGTAATTATGGAATTATCTTGAAACGAATCACGTGTACGTGTATTCATTTTGTTTGGTATATCAAAAACCCATGTCACATGTACGTGTACACAATTAATAAGACTTTATTATTTATGTGCTTGTTCTACCCAAAGTTACGTGATCGCATAACTTGGTTTTATTTTAGGAATCATAATTATGTCACGCTAATGTGTATATAATCACGAATATTTGATTAATTAAAACTTTAAAAGCGAGCCTACAAGCAGATTACGATACCATTTCTTAACTTTGAGGTCATTGTAAGGCCATAAGTTATGGAATTATGAATATCTATTAATTTATAAGAGATGTGCTAACTTATGAATTTATTGCTATGGAGTTGATAGCCAATTTTTTAAAAAAAGGTCTGCATCTCTTAAAATCGAGCCCAAACCCAGAGCCCAATATCAAATGTCAAATAGTTAGCATAACATGTTAGAATATCATAATGTGCTGTAAGTTCATACACATGTGTTCCAATCTCCAGTATATTATGCTGGAACTCCAGTGTCTAGCATAATAATCTCGAAATTCTTACACAGGTGCTCCAATCTCCAGTATATTAGCAAAATAGTGGTTATTTTTAATGATTTACAAACGTAGGCTATTCTTCAATTACAAATCCAAAAACTGGCTAGCCCGTACTATTTTAACGAAAAAATAATAGATCATGGAGTTAGTTAGGCTAAAAATGGGGATTACAGGATTGAGATACTTGTTCGCAATTAAAATCAGATTTTTTGAGATAAAAGTTTGATAACAAACTTTGTCTCTTTCATGTTAACTTCATTTTGCTTTTTATTATTATTATTATTATTATTATTATTATTATTATTTTATTTTAAAAGACCTAATTAAATTATAAAGATAAGAAGATTAACCAACATTTCTTATAATATAGGAAAACTAAATATTTACATGTACTTTAAATGATACTAAGAAAGATTCTATAGCTTACTTATTAAAATTCTAATTAAAAAAAATCATATATTTTTGTGAATTCTTTTTTCGTTTTTGTAAAAGAAATAAAATCTATACTCTAAGAATGTGAGTATTAATTTTAAATCGAATAAAATCTATTAAGAGTAAGATAAAAGTTAAAACATCAAGAGTAGACCTAAAGAAATATTTACACTAAAATAGTATAGAATTTGGGTCTTCGTCAAAAATTAGTTATTCACAGATCCACGTCTCTTTCTGACTAGCAAATTCTATTAAAAAGAAACACAACTCTTTCTTGAGCTATAGATAAACGGTTCTTCCCCTCCACACAAAAGAAAGTTTTTTCTCAATTCCTCTCGTAGATCGTCATAACCAGCACAGATGGTGCTGGAACTGTACAATGCATTTGACTATAACAAAAACGTCTGCAGAATTTTTTGTTGATATAACTAAATATATACTAGATCCAAGAACATTATATTCTTCGATGCTCGTTTTCCTTGCCAATCACCAACTGCTTCTTTACATTGTCAATGACTTCTCTGATGCTTGGCATCCTTCCCAGAATATTTACCTGCAAAATGTTATAACAACTCAAAGCTTTCTCTGCTGTGAGTTAAAATCTTGCAGACTCGATCGTTGTACAAAACCACTATAGGATCATTGAAATCTAAAGCAGATTTTCTTTTACATTAAGCAATACATCCCGACAATTAGAAATATTCAAGATTTCGTTTAAGTTCAGACGTAGAGTTGCACAGCGTCTTCAAGAATCTCAATATATAGCACTTACAATATGTGGCACGCAATAGTATGATACCATCACTATTATAGATACAAAAATTGTGTATGGTTCCAAACATCTATCATCAACTAAAAGCCTAAGTGGCAAAGAAGGAAAGAAAAACATGTATGAGTTAGAGGGTAATGAAAAGAAAAGTTAGTAAAACATACACTCACAGTGGAAATGAGCCACAGGTATTGTGCCATTATCAATGAGTTCAAATTTATAAGTATCTCCTACTTGGACATTATTTGCTTCTCTGAACTGTCGCCATCCCTTTGTAATTGCAAAGTGATGTCCCACTGGTCCTACCTGCACTGGCCATAATCTCTGTTTCTCATCTCTGAGAATCATCTGACGACATTTATTCGCCAAGCCATTTGATTTTGCAAAAGCTGCTGGAAGATACTGCTCACGTTTATCCCAGTATGTAGATCAATGCCGTGTTATCACAAAAAAGAGAAGAGAAACTACAGCCGAAGATCTTAACTATTAAGAGCTTAACTAAAGTTGATTTAAATTACTTACGAGGGAAGGTCTGCTGATAAAATAAGGCGTAATAGTAGAAATAAAATGAGAGTTAGCATTAGCAGTTGTTGAAGAAGGCACTTGTGCTTTTATAGCAGGCATATCTGAGGTCTTAATCCTTAGGCCTGTAAACAGTTTAATAAAAAGCACAAGAGAAGAAAAGAAAGAAGAAACATTAGAATCAGAAAATGAAAAGAAAAGACAAGGGTGTTTGATACAGAAACAAGGATTTGCTCTTGTAACCAAACCTCGAGTAGAAACTCTTCCGACATCCAAATTGGGCTTCTTTCCTTCGTGCTGAAGTGATACATTTGCTCTCATAACTAGTTTTAAAATGAAAGAACAATATCAGAACTGACTGGAGAAGAATTTAAAAAACAAAAATGCAGCAACAAGGATTTGCTCTTGAAATTCAGACCTTCAGAGGAAACACTTTTAGCATCCAAATATGTCTTCTTTCCTTCGGGCTGGAGTGATGCATTTCCCATCAACTCTAGTTTTTAAAATGAAACAAAATGTCAGACACCGAAAAATGAAGAGGGTTTAAAATCCAAAAGAAGAACATTACTGAAACAAAACAGGTTCTTTATTGGCATAATTCAGGAAAAAAGATAAATTTCAAAGGATAAAGAGATGATAAAATAACAAAAAGTGCACAGTTGAACGAAGTTTAAGAGAAGTGATTAGATGACAAACTTACTGTAAACTTTCAATATAGGGTTCTTTCCATTTGCAACTATCTCAAGCATTATCTGATCCCCTTCCTTCAAGCCTTTTGCGACACAGAATTTACTCCATACACCTCCAATGAAGGTATGTGTGCCAGAAGAATATAGTCTAAATGTCCAAGACATTTGTTCATCCCTTATTGTTATCGTACATTTCCTGTTCCTAAGATTGTTTTCTCGTGCAAATGGTCCCGGAAGTTGCTGAAACAGTTTATAATCAATTGCACAAAAACAGTTCATCTTTATGCTTCACATTTTGATATTATTAAAGAAAAAGTAGTTCAACGTAGCAATATGAGTTCATCTTTTCGAGTGAAACGAATGAATTATATAATACCTTAAAACTTACCAGAAAATTCTTAGAAAGGCAATAAGGTTTGATTGTATAAATGCAATGAGGGCGACCAAGAGGCATGTCCTGTGCAGCTTCAACATTGGGGAAAGCCTTGTGTGACGACTTGATCTTGAGCTTTGGTTTTTCTGTTGTATTTGCTACTTACACAAAAAGGATATGTAAAAGATACGAAAAAAATTTATGAACAAAAGAACATATTTGTTTATCAGTAACAAAAAGACATATATTAATAGTTCAACGATGAAATCTGTGTTGAAGGCCATCTTGCCTGCTATATGCAGATTTTTGCTTAGTAAATTTGCTTTTCAATCTATGAGGTTGATTAATCAACTATTTTCAAATTCTAATACACTACATGATCATGTGTTAATTAAATTCAAGGTGCTTATTATTTGTGAACAAGTCCAAAAGAAAATCAATTTTGGTTGACTAACTACATAAATTAAAGCAATCCTTGTGTAATGAAAAGAAGAAAGTCCTTGTACAATTCTCTATATTATTTATTGCGCTCAGCATGTAGCAGATCTTAGCGTAATATTTTTCACTGTGTAAACTTCAGTGGTGGCAAATTTAGGTCATAACCATGGAAGCATGACAGACCAAACGAACAAACATACAGTGAAGGCACGAAAGTCCACAATACTGACCGCCTTAGCAGCTCATGCGCCCAGCAATCGACAGACGTACCTTACGTGCGACTTTCTTACCCACCGTTTCTGACTATGTCAAATGTAACGGCCTTAACTTCCACATCTCTCAACAGATTCCTTGAACCAAGGAACCATTTCTGCTCTACCTGCTAGCCATGTAGGCATTGAATACTTGTTGGCCGTTACTATCCATGCCTCTGTAAAAGAGGCACCTCTGCCTTGAGGGAGGGCATCAAATCTGATCTAATCTAATCTGGTAAGGTACGATCGAGCTAATATCATTAAAGCTAGCCTTACCCTGCAACTTATACCTGTCTTTTCTAGTCTTACACATGCTTCACGAGGTCACGGCTTTTATCTTGTTAGTCTCCTCTTGCTTTGCCTTGCGCCCAAAGGCCTCGTACCTCTAAATCTTTACTTTTTCTTCTGATATATTTGTTTTACTATCACTGTGCTTAACTTTGTGATTATTACTTCATTCACAATATACACTCAATTGGCGGTGTTAGAGCCCTCCGCTATTTGTAGAACATTCATCATCTGCATATTCTATCAAATCTATACGAAACCTCAAAAAAGACTGTATTAGCATTTCTAATACAATCAGAAATTGGGATAGAAACACTTCCACCACCAATCAATATGTTAGAAATTAGAGTTTATAATACCCAAGGGCATGGCATAGTTGTCAATCAGGTTGGAGAAGAAAAATGACTATGAGGTCTCATTTCAAATTCTAGCGGAGGCCAAAAACAATAAGGTAATTTCGTTCCACCTGCCTAAGTCTTGACGGACAGAGTTACCCGATACTCGTGCTGGTGTGAGGTAGCTGGGAACTAGTGCAATGGTCAAGGTGCACAAAAGTTAGCCTCGACACCACCATCACAAAAATGTTAGAGTCTATTAAGGTAGGATTTAAGGAATTAAGATTAAAAATAAGAAGAGACATGAAATAGAAACTAAATACCAAACCTTGTGATGTGATTTTCCTACAAGAATGATTGTGTTCCTCTTGTTCTTCATTAACTCCTTCAAGAGGCTGTTCATATTCTCTTTCACATTTACTTGAACCAAAGATTGAAACTTCAAACTCCATGTCTCCTTCATGTCTGAACACCAAGCAATCTCCCAACTGTAAATCATGTTCCTCTGCAAATTCTCCCCAACCCTCTTCCAATTGCCGTCCGTTCACTTTTACCAGCCAATTCTTACCTTCCCTTCTCAGTATTGCATGTTCTTGATTACATCCATTCAGATATTTGGAAAAAGCTATGGGGATTTTCTGCAAAATAATTATAGTTAAGTACTTAAAACATTTCAATACAGAGTTTAGTAATTAGAGCATTAAATATTTAAAGCGTTTATTCGCACTTGAAGAAACCTATGCAACTACTGATTGAAGCTATTAACAATAATATTCAAATCCCCTAACAAAGACTTTTACAAATCAGTTCTATAAACTCCAACATTATAACTTGAATCCCGTCAAGTCATCTTTTCAATTTCACCTTCTCCGTTTTTCTTTTTCTTTTTTGTTTACCGCCTGATATTCGAAATTCGCAACATGTAGGACCCATTAAAGGAAGTAGCACTTTCTGCAGGAATTTCTTCGTTGGACAGGCTTCGAACTCTGATTAACAGTGAAAGGATCACGTTCATCCAATCAGTGGTAAGTAATTCGCATGAAAATTGCACTGTGTAGTTAGATAAATTATATATATATATATGTTAAATTCCTTTGATTTATTTTTTGACACCCCTTAATAAAAAATCTACCTGCGCTACTGCATCTCACCTTCTCTGTATTGCTTGTACAGTACTTTGACATGATAGATTTCAAATCTTTTTTCCTTTATCCCACAATCCCCAGTTATATAACAACAGCAACTCCCAAAAAGTCAAATCTTTTCTTGCCAGATCTTCAAGTATGTCTACGTATTGTATTCTTTTTTCCTTCAAAGGTTTCTTAAGAGGAATACTGAGTAGGTAACAAACAAAGAGAGAAAAATATGGAGCTTTTTGTAGTAGACATATGAGATGGAAAAAAGAAGATGTAAACCAAGAAGCAAACAAGTAAAACAATGGAATAAAAGAATTTTAATGCTCACAATTCCATGCTTAAAATCTGGCAAAATAGGTTTAAAGAAGTGAGGCTTTTTTGGAGGAATTTTCATGATCGCTGCCTTTGTAGCATAGAAGGAACACAATCAGAGCAGCACCTTTGGAAGTTGAAACGATGAGTCTATTCGTATTCTCTTAAAGTCACGAAATTGACGGAACGTTATATATATTATTGTAGTAAAATTAAAAATTATTATTTCTTTCTCATGTTAAAATACTTTCAATTTTAGTCGTTGTAATAGTTACCAAAATTTAATATATTAACTTTTAGTTATTTTTTAAATGACCTAATAATATAAAAATTGCACTACAAATATGTATTAGAAGTTAAACTCATGTATTAACTTATATTTATGGGTTTTGAAAGTTTTTACACTATCAACTATTTTAACCACAAATATGTTGCTTAAGAGGCTGGAACTCGAACAATGGTTTGTGACCAAGCTAACTTCGGAAGGCCTATTGCTTTATGGATGGTCGAGCAAACAGATATTAATTGTTTTGCCTCGTAAAAGTGCTGGACGATAGCAGAAATTTCTTCAAAATTCTATTAGTACATGTTGTTTGACTTGTTTCCCTTGCTTCGATTATTTTAATTTATTGCTCTGTTATTTTGCTTTTGTTACTGTTCTTGTTTTCACTAGTATCGACATGACCTCTTCACTATTATTTTCCTTTTCCAAGAATGGACAAGAGCTAAAAATACTCCTAAGGCATTGGAAATGGCTCATAAATATCTTTCATTAATCTTTTGATCCATAAATACCCTTAACGTTTTAATTTGGCTCAAATCTATCCTTTTATTTAATGGATCATTTATTGCAAAATCTAAGACTTCACCACAGCCATGTGGCACGTTATAAACATGTCACATGTATTTTTCAATAATAAATTAAATCCACCCGCTTGTTTAGAAGTACCCAACCCCGCCGCGCCTGATGCTTCACCCGTTTCTTTTGATCTAAACCTTGTACCCTATTCTTTTATCCTCATTCAAACAAACCGGGTTCTGCAAGTCCATTTTCTCTTTTGCAATCTTTTCGTTTAATTTGTAACTGCTAAAGAGATGTAATGGAGATTAGTATATATGTAAAACTGCATATTTAAAGTTGTGTATTTGATGAAAAATGGACAAAACCAGTTGATTTTGAACCAATAGGTTGTACCAGCCTTTGGTTTGATGTACGATAATTTGACCCCGAATCGCCTTTTTCATCACTTCAACGGAAATAACATGTTTTTGGTAAAATGTTACAAGAGTGGGGGTTAAATTTTTTCTCTGGGGAATGGGTCAGGGGATAATCTGTGTAGCCCGCTTAGGTACTATTAAACAAACGGAGTTCAATTTTATTATTAAGAAATACACATGGCATGTTTATAACGCGCCAGGTGGCTGCTGTCAAGTCTCAAATTTTGCAATAGATGGTCCGTTAAATATAATGGCAAATTTGAGCCAAAATAAAACGTTAAGGGTATTTATAGACCAATAGGTTAACAGAGAATATTTATGAGCCATTTCCAATACGTTAGGGGCATTTTTAGCCCTTTTCTGTTTCAAGAATTGCTTTTCTTTAGCCGAGGATCTATTAAAAACAACTTCTCTATATTCGTAAGGTAGGGCAAAAGTCACCCTCCCTAGACCCTGCACTACAGAAATACACTAGGTATATTGTTGTTCTTGTTGTTATCTTCAACTTCGCCAACTGCCAAGGAACTGTATTGGACATTTTTAGGATTAAAACATCCTCCTTTGTACCGTGGCTGATACTTAAAATTCATCAGTACTAACTACTAAGATATGCCATTACAATCACTCATGCCATTCTACTTTAAAGAAAAAGTTAAATGATCCCTACCAAGAGTCTTACATTTATGCCATTAGTGTACACGAACCCCTAACTCAAGTAGGTATGTTATAACATGACTAGCTCGCACAATATCTGCAATGAATAAAAGCTGTTTACTTCAAGAACGAAAAATCCAGTGAAATGACAAACCAAAATGTGTCCAGTGTTCGCCAACACTTTCAACAGCGTAAAACTTCCTACAACCTAGTGAAATTTGAAAGATATGATAACGAATGGGAGAAGATTTTGTATTATCATGAGCCCATTGTTAAATCTCAACTTACAAGGCATTTACAATTTAAGAGCATAACAAACATTTGCTCGCACTGTAAAATACAAATAAAACACATTATTTTGGCCGGACAAGAACTAATCTAGCAGTAACGCTACGAAAAATCAGATTTAACAGAAAATCAGATACATGATGTACATCACCGTTTCACTCAACTGGAAATCCTTAAGATAAACTTGGTATTATCCAAAGTGGTTGAGAGAATGCAAAGGCAGATACATTTGCCTGAATAAGAGGTTGTACCCCACCATTCTGAATATTGTAAGTACCCATATCATAGCCATGTACTGCATCGTAATAAACTCCAGAGAAGTCATCTGTGAAGTATATGCAATTACTCTCACATTCTGGGTAAGCACAGCAAGAAATTGAGAAGGAATGATTGCTTCCTACAAAAAAAGACCAATCACCCAAAGATTTCACTTCTTCCCACTTCTCATTGCAGACATCCAACATGTAAATTTTGAAACTCCAAGTGCTTAGGCAAGGAGTATCTGTGATTCTTGTATCAAACAAAAGCCTCATTACGGCATATATTTGACTTTCTAGCTCGACGAGATATGTAGTAACATAGACCAAATTATCCATATCGCGAGATGGTGTGAAAGCTATTTTCTTCAAGAAAGAGCCAGCAAAGTCCCAGATCAGAACTTCGCCAAAAGTGTCGATAGCATAAAACTTCCCATCATGACATATGGCATCATCAACATGGCCACGGATGGAACTCAAGGGAGTCCAAACAACATCATCTGGCTTTGCAAATGCCATCTTCCAATTATCAGAATAGATAGCAAAAATTACACAATCTGATGAAGACGGACTAGCAGACAAGATAACTTTAAAAACAAACGAGTCGCGAAAGCTCTTTCCTGTACATATCAGAGTATTCAAATTAGGGCACTTATTCAGTGGTGGAAGTGAAATTTGGACCCCTGATAGTGGATTTAGCAAGTACATATCAAAATTGGCACCTAGAGTGACCAACCAACCATGAGAAGAACCCCAACAGCGTTTATCTAGAACACCTGACAAACAGATATCATAACTCTTACATTTGAAAGGACTAAAGAACGTGCGCGAGCTTTCATGTGTCCTCTGAGGAAGCATCAGCCAAGGAAGGAAAGAGCATGAAGAATTGCCATATTGTAGAATACCAGTTCTCCATGACTTACAGACTCCACCAAACCGCACCCAGTCTTCGACAAAATGTAGACGACTAGCAATTAAACCCAAAAGATCCACTGGCAACTTTGACCAATCTGCTGTCAACTGGAAAAACAAAAGAAATAAAAATTACGGGAAGGAGTATTAAGAAGGGCAGCCCGGTGCACTAAGCTCCCGCTATGCGTGGGGTCCACGGAAGGGCCGGACCACAAGGGTCTATTGTAAGCAGCCTTACCCTGCGTTTCTGCAAGAGGCTGTTTCCTCGGCTCGAATCTGTGACCTCCTGATCACATGGCAGCAACTTTACCAGCTACGCCAACGCTCCCACAGAAAGGAGTATTAGAACTTGTAAAGTCTCTTTAAAGAATAAGTATATTAAACATCTTATTGAAATATCAATGATATGCCAGATGATTAACTAGGCATTCTGAATCTCTGACATGTCAGACTAGTTCATCTCCCTTATTGAAATATCAAAAGTAACTACCCAACCAAAGGTGTGTCGGCGTGTAGGAAAATGTTTAAAATAATTATCCTCGAAAATGTTTTACCTTATAAGATTGTGTTTCTTAAAATTCATTTTCAAGTGCTCGGCCGGATATGAGAAGTTTTTATGACATGTAATCATACAAATTGTAGGATAAATTATAAAAATCATGTTCTGACGATATCACAGAGCACTAAAAGTTTGATAATAATGTCTAAGTGTTAACAGATGTGAGTGGTATAGGATTGGAGTTTGATATTGAGAAGGAAAAATGACTTCCCCCATAAATAAGAAAATCTTTTCTTCCCCTTTTAGTGGAAAATATTTTTCTTTGAGAAAAGGTGTTCCATAATATAAGTTAACCAATTTCTATCATACAAAATACACCTTTGGAATTTCTTTTCCTATTTTCATTCCTCAAAGTAGTAAGTTTCCACCTACCATTATAGTATTGAACAACCGAAAGAGTCTGCAATGTTTTGCACTGAGGATCTTGCAATCCTGAAACAAATTTTTTTAAAAAAAAAAACTTCAGACGAAACATATTGACCATGGGTAATTTCGCGAATGGTTCACTCAACTTTTATTTTGTTGCACCAAAGTCACTACATTATTTTTTGTAACAAGCAAGTCACTCAACTTTACCTGAGTACCACAAAAATCACTAAACTAATTTTTGTAACCAAAAAGTCCCTCATTTCTGCCTAAGTATCCCAGAAAATGTTTCCTTTGTTTCCTCCTAATGACCTTCCGTGATACCTTAAACCAAGTTGAGTGACTTTTAATAATAGTTTAGTGATTTTCATTAATCTTAGGTAAAGTTGAGTGACTTTTTCGTTACAAAAAAATAGTTTAGTGATTTTGGTGCAATAAAGTGAAAGTTGAGTGACCATCAAGAAGATTAATCCAAATTAACCATTACAACTTCTAATCCTATCTCCTGTAGGAACAACCTCCAACTTTGCTTCAAACAAATGCATATCATGAGCACTATAAAGTATTACCTAGCTAAATGGAACCTATATGTGTATATAAATATATACTCATTTTGACCCTCACTCTAAATTCTGAATTGACTGTTAAGTCTAACACCAACACCCTTATTAGTAGCCCAAGTAAAGGCTGCTATCACTTGCCCTAATATAAATCACATCTAGAAATTCCGAATCGGATGCATAAAAAAGGAGTCTTTCTGACGTAAATTTAACACAGACATTTTATCAAACAGTTGGGCGACAATAAGGATCTGAATGCACATCAACAATGCGTATATATGTGTGTATAAATAAATGCACACTCATTCTGAAAGTCTCTGACTCTAAATTCTGAACTAACATCAAGTCAAACACCAAGATCCTTGTTAGAACCTCAGTAAAGGCTGCTGTCACTTGCCCTGAAACAAATCTCACCTGAGAGATGAATTCTGAATTGGATGCATAAAAAAAAAGGAGTGTTTCTGCCGCAAATTTAACACAGACATTTTAGCAAACAGTGGGGAGACAACTACGATCTCAAGTGTATACTCGCATAATAAAGAATTTCTTACCTTGGGGAAGCAGCAATGTTTACTGCAACAGTCCTGCCGGGTAACACAAGTACACAACCAAATGAATACCTCTATCGCAAGACTGAACAGATTTGCATAGTCGTTTCGATTGTGGCTTTTGATTTGCTTTGGAAGTCATTTCAGCAAATTTCTAAGTTTTAATAATGCGCAAAGAATAAGAAGGAATAATGAATTACACTTTAGGGACACTATGTTTGTTAAATGTCTTCTCATGGCCCTCCGTGTCCAAAAATCAAATCTACATCCCTTTGGAGTTTGGTCTAATATTATGTTCCTTAAATTTGAGGTGGGTATAAAATAACCCCTCAGATATACCATAGTTTTGTTCCTTTATGTTTGTCAAAATTGAAATATTTCGGTCTTGTTAAATTTAATTGAAATTAAAAAATAAAATAAAAGAATATTTAATGCGAACTCACATTTGGAATTTGCTATTTTGAGTCTTTTTAGTGTCTGGTGCAGTTTTTTAAGGTGCATCTTTTAGTATTTTTGGTCTTTTTGGTATTTGTTGTAGTTTTTTGATTGCAATTTTTTGGATTTGATAGAATTTTCCTGATGGTTCTGATTTTTTTATTTTCAAAGGAGAGACATTATTTCAAAAGGTGAAACTCTTTTTTGTTTTAATAAAGTAAAAAATGTTATTAATAATTATAGAAAAATTCCGTGTACAAGTCGTAAACCACAAAAAAAGAAAAAAGAGAATCTATACCAAATTTTTGGTTCTTGATAATAGATGATCAATCTTCGAGTACACACCAAAAAAAAAAAAAACCTAGAAATGAAAGACTACCGTACAATTCTAAAAAATCTAGCTCCAACTCATCAAGTGTCCTCCTATTTCTCTCGTTCCAAATAACATACATGAATGCTAAAGGGACAACCTTCCATACCCTTGGACTTTTCTTCCCACATATGACCCAACTATGCAATGCCTCCTTCACTATTCCCGGCATCACCTATTGCACCCCAAACAAATTTAGAACCACCCTCCACAAACTGTTGGCTACTTGACAATGCAATAGGATATGATCTACATCTTCACCCGAACTTTTGCATATGAAACACCAACTAACATATGTGATCCTCTTTTTTCTCAGATTTTTCACTATCAAAATCACTCCCCTTGCCGCCAACCATGCAAAAAAACACACCATTCTCGATACTCTAGGATCCAAATAGAGTGATAAAGCAAAACACATTCCTCTCTCCCGAATAATTCATCTCGCCACATACATTCGATATATCGTTCGGTAATAATCAACAAAATTATAATATTCTTCTAGCTCCCGATTTTGTAGGTTCCTCTTGAATCTCAAATTCCAACGAATCACTCCATCATGAGACTTACAAAATTTGAGATTATATTTTTCCCGTATTTAGTTATTGGTAGTAGCTAAAATCGGTATACTTTTTATACCAAACTTGGTACTATCTATCCCATATAGGATGTTGCATTATAATTCTCCCCATAATTATATTCTCAGGATATCTTTGTTCCGGACCAAATGACGAAAGTAATTGTATAATTAAGAATTATCCAAAACTTAAAAAAGCATAGCAGAAATCATACATTTAACCACATATTAACATTCTTGAACAGAGAGAACAACTATAACAAACATATGGGCAACCTCAAGGCTAGTTTGTTCCCTTTTTATGCTGGCTTGAGATGCAATGAAATCAACAGCTAGATCAATGGAGCTGGTCTTGTCAGTTTAATTGTCAGGAGTTCCAAACCCAAACTCTTCTTCAAGGGGCCATCCATATGTCTAGACTATCTAAACCAAGGTCATTCTAGAAGTGAGCATTTAGGGTAACCTGCAGATGCAAATAGAAAAGATCATGTGTGAGTGTCATAGTAAAGTAATAGTTCATGTAGCTTATACAATGAAAAGAAACCTAAATATAATATAAAGTTCCGCGGATTTAAAGGCTGTAAAAACACTATAAAATCAACCATCCTCAGAGAAAATCATATGCACCCCAGACTGAGACAGGGTATGTATGTCAGCAG
This sequence comes from Nicotiana obtusifolia, assembly GCA_002018475.1. Taxonomy (NCBI): domain Eukaryota; kingdom Viridiplantae; phylum Streptophyta; class Magnoliopsida; order Solanales; family Solanaceae; genus Nicotiana; species Nicotiana obtusifolia. Next base: position 15,948 of record MCJB01024327.1, read on the forward strand.
GCCTCAAGCAAGTTCATTGCTAGCTAAACTTTCATAAATGCATCTAGAAAAGCAAGTGGAGACAAAGCTGGATTAGAGCTTCTTCAAGTGTTGGGTTAATACGTTCTCAAAAACTAAAAAACATTCAATAGCATATGAATATCAACCAACTTATGTGAAAAAAGGTTGTGGTTACTTTAAGTTTTGACATCAAGAATCTTTGTTAGCTGATTAATGGTTGAGCGGTAGCATGAAGGGGATTGATGATAAAGAGCAGTAGTTGCACTGACATTTTATTGCAACTTGATGTAACTGTAACAAATTGTACATGAAACGCCTTCTGGCTAATTAGTGTTACTAGACGAAGTTTTAGTCGATGAAGTCAATTTTGAAAAAGACATTGTTTTGGGATATTTCTCTAGCTTCAGTCATTAATACAAACATGCAATATGTTCTAGCACATCTAATTCAACCATGACGATAAACAAGTAAGGATGCAAATCGAACCAAGCTAAGGTGTATTACATTTCAACTATATTTGCATTACTTCAACTTGTTGGGCTCGTACTAAGCACGGGCTATGACACATCTAGTATAAACCTAAACACCTTTCCTCACAAGTTTACCTTAAAACCAATTTCCTCAATCTTCCTCTGTTTCTTCCTCTGAATCTTCGTCAGTCTCTTCCATAACTTCCTCTGTTGATTCTCCAGAATCTTCATCAGAATTTCTCTCTGTACAATGGCCATTACAAGTGAATTTTCAGTAAGCGTAAAATGAAAAGGTGAGACATAATCAGAGTTGGAAACTCATTATAACACTTACATATTTTAAAAAATATTTAACATATCTAACTTCAAACATACGTGATACGACCATTGTTCAGAACGTCCCCTGATTATCAAAGATGTAAGAGACTGATTTTTTTTTAATTTGCAACAGTTCATATGGCACCCTTTCAAAAGGGTGGTTGTTTCTATTATAATGTCCCAACAATTTGAATTTAGCCTTCATTCTCCCGTTTATTCAACTTAAAGTACACAATGTACTCTAAAACACATGTAGTTTAATGCTAAGTTATAATTGAGAAAATCTGTTAGAAATGAATAAATAAAAATGTATTATCTCATTTCTATATTATGAAAAGGTACAATACTTAAACTTTGGGCACTGAAAGAACAAATATTTCAACCAAAGTATTTGATTGTTTTCGATTATGTTACCATAGATGACATTTGGCCCCTGAAAACTTACTTCCTGCATATTTCATTCTCTTACTAGTCACTGTTGAGCTAAATTTGCACTTATGTTCTGTAATACGTCGGGATGCTTCCTTTTGATATGGTTAATGGGCGAAGCCTCTAAATATACAGGTAACACGATGAACTTAGATATGTAATGAACTTCATTATTGCCATGAATGAATAAGTAAATAGATAAATTTATAAAGAAAACAAGTTTGATATAAATATTAGATACTACGTGCAACGTTAGTTATACACCATTTCAATGAATCTATATATCATAATAAAAGGCCCTAACATTACAATCACATATAACAGATGTTATGAACTATTCGATTTCCTTACATTATTATATTCAACAATACAGTAGTTATGCACAGAAAAACTTATCACAATCAACAGTTCAATTCTTATCTATTGATTTAACACAGTTCATCTGAGTCAAACTTATATGGCGTTGAATATTCATTCAAAATTATTTTACTTACCTCTAATTTTGTCAAAGGCATAAACTTTAAGCATGTTGTTTCCCAGACTCTCTAATTGCTCTTTCCGGATCAGCTCAGCAGAATTCACAAGGGAAGGAGAACACTGATGTAACTCAATTAGCTGCAGTGTCATACTATCTGCAAATCCTTTAGGAATCTCTTGTAATGAACTGCAATTTTTGATAATTATGCGTTCAAGGCATGGGAAATAATCATCGGTCACTCTCCAATAGTCAAGATGCAACTTCTCAAGGAGCAAGAATTTTAATTCAAGAAACCCAATCTCTGTTACTTCCCAGACAGTTTCTCCTACAATCTCACCACCTACAAAGGCATGAGCCTTCAATTGGAGCACCTCAAGTCTGGGCAACTTGCTAATGATTGTCATGTCCTCCCATGGTAGAAAAGTGCGACAAAGTGTCAGCTTCTTGACATTTGGTGGGAAAGAACCCGGACATGGAAGCCTAAGAAACAAACCATCTGGTTCAGAGTTGTACGATGCAATACTTAGTGCCTCGAGCTCATGTAAATATATAAGATTATCTAGGCATTTAGGCTTCTTGTAAAAATCGCTTGTATTGCCACCAATTCCCAATTCCTTCACTTTCTTAATCCCTTCAAATGTTTTCTTGGTGCAACGAGGATTCATCCCAGAAACACTTTGCAAGTTTTCCAAAAAACAGTACTTATCATTGTTGGCTGAAATCTTTGGAGGAGAATATAAATACATCCTTGTAGAGTGGAGATGGCTCAACTGAGACATCTTCCAAATTCCATTTGATAAATATATGGTCCCACTGAGTTCTGGAATATATTGGCGAAAAATAAAAGTTTGTAAGTTCCAAAGTTTGGAAATTGATGTATCTTCAGGAATCTCAACCGCAGTCACAGCCAAATACCTTAAAGAAACTAAGTGTAATATTTCACTAGGGAAATAACCGAAGCTCAATGTCTCTAAGTCCAATACTCTAAGAAGTATGAAATGGTCTAGTTCTAATTCAAGACCCCACTCTATTATGTTGGAAGAAATATGAAGAGAACGTGTTATGCTGTGAGTAAGATCATCAAAAAAAAATGAAAGAAAAACAACCTCGCTTTGGATGAACTGACACCCACCGACGACCTTGAGAGGAAACCCTTCTGGATCCTTCATAAGTAACTGGATTTGCGACTTACAATAGATTCTTGCTTTCAGCTTCTCTCAAGCATAAATCATGGAGAAGATCATGAATCCTGCATGTCTTGATTTTGCCAGCCAAACTCTTCTTGCTAACAACAACTAGACTTTTTTCAATAAGATCATGAAACAGATTAGCAGCTACTTTTTCCAATCCCTCAAGCCCCTTCAGCTCTAAGAAGGTCTGCAACCCATAATCTAATCAACTTCTTCACAGAAATCTCACTAGCTTTTGGGAAAACCCCAAAATACAGAAAACAAGCTTTCAAATGAGATGGAAGATGATTGTAGCTCAAAGAAAGCACTCCTGAGCAACGTTGATAATCATCAAGGATTACTAATAAGCTGACGCTTTGAGCTACTTTCCTCCACTCGTCCAGCGTCCTCTTACTAGAGAGAGTCCCTGCAACCACGGAAATCATTAGTGGTAATCCTTTGCAATTTTCCACAACTTCCTTTGCGAGACCTTCAAATCCAATCGGACAGACTTTTTGGTCAAACATCTTTTGGCAAAACAAATTCCAACTTTCCTCTAGCTCCAGGAAACGCATTGGAAAAGGATCCTTAGGAAAGCTAGCATACTGAGCAACCTTCATGTCTCGAGTAGTTAACAATATCCTACTTTTATTACTATATTCTGGAAAGCATAGTCTAATCTCATCCCAGGCTTCCTTGCTCCATATGTCATCCACAACAATCAAATACCTCCTACCCTTTAAGCTTTTCTGCAAGCGATCTGCAAGTGCATCATCGCTTATCTTATCAAGCATTTCTTTCACCCCAATAGCATCTTGAAGGAGGCCTAGAAGTATCATTCTTAAACTGTAGTCCTTGGACACAGTAATCCATCCACGAACATCAAAAAAGCTCACAATTGAGGGATCAGAGAACATCATTTTGGCAAAAGTTGACTTACCTATGCCACCCATACCAACAATGGAGATGACTTCCAGTTGAGACGAGTGTCCACTAAGTTGATCCCGCATGAGCTCTTGTTCAATGTTGTACCCCACCATATCATTTTCGATGGTTGAAACATGATATTGTGCTGAACTGGAAGCACCAGGTGAAAAAATGTCAGCTGGCAGATTATTATTCTCCCGCTGCTTGATGAGCCGTTCCTTCACAGAATCAATGTCTTTTATAGCTTGTTGCATGATTTTAAGAAGCCTCCCATGGGCCTTTGTTGGAAGGTTGAAGACTCGTTGCAACATTTTAAGAAGCGTCTTCTGGGCCTCTCTTTGAATGCGCGACTCAACTTTGTCTTCTACATCTTGTGCTAAATCTCTTACTTTTTCTTGCAAATCCTTTGTTGGTTCATCATCACTATTGTCAAGAAGCTCTTGCAGAGATCTAACCTTCTTGTAGAGTAATCCCAAATGTTCTTTATGAGCCTCTCGAAGCTTTACGCTGGATTGTGAAATCAGGTGTATTGTTCCCAACAGAGAAGTTACAGCAGCATAAGCAGCCATATCTCTTGCTACTCTGGGATGTACCTTCAGAGATCTTCACAAGATTTTGGAATGAAGAAATTTGCAGAAAATTGGCTCTCAGAAATGATGTGTTTGACTACTGGTAAGATATCAAGAGGTGGTCAGTAATTTGTTAAATACTTCTTGATAATTTTACTCTAGTTTTCTATAAATATGGAAGCAATCTTCACACTGGAAACAATAAAGTATGATAAGTAGGAGGCCAGTACTACTAATTACACTGTAGTCAATATAGGCAGTCTTCCAAAACAATTGTTAAGTTTTCTAGAGCTGGGCAGTGACTGGTTTTGTTTTTTCATTTCAAAAGCTGAAGACCTGAGAATCTTATGTCCTAAGGTTTGAAAATTGAATACCAAATATGAAGCTTTCTGCAATAGTCATTGGCACAGTGTGGACACGGCAAAAGAAAATAACAAAAACAAACAAAAGAGGGGGCAAATATGTAATACATATAGTCTCTGTGGTCACACACCATTTTCTTTGTATTGAATGCTTTTTCTTATATATATAAGGAAAAAAATCTTATTCAGCCTCACCTGTTTTCTATAAGGACTCTCAACAACTGGAAATCTAGAATATTGAATCAGTGAAGCCAAAAAAATATATCGGGTTGAATTGCACTGATTCAACTCAAATCTAAAAATGTATTCTTTTTCGACCACTTTGATGAAGATTCAAAAACACTTTTTTCTAAATCTTGTTACAATAATTTTCAATGAGGAATGATTTATAGATATAGACCAATATTAGAAATGCAGAAATAAAACAAAAGTGGCACCAGTAATTTTATACTGGTTTGGGTCACCAATGTGGTGCGCATTCCAGTTCCCTTGACTCCCAAGGGAGTTGTATTACTGCTCTTATTTAAATCGATCACAAGAAACAACCGATTTTCACATGGTCACCAAAAACATGTGGTTTTTACTTGCATACCAGAACAATTACAAGTTGGTTTGTACTTGCTTACCAACAACAAAATTCTCCAACAGTTTTAACTCGCTCACCACCCAACAATTACAAGAAGTAGAAAGAAAAAGGGGAGTTTCACAACCATTTAAATTCAACAACCGAGCTTTGCACTTACAGCATTACAACATTAATAAGGTTATGGTGAACATTGTGGATAAACTCAGAAATGTACAATCTCTACAAAGATTTACAAGAGGATAGAAAGAAACCTTTTCGTTTAATATCTGCAAAAGTAACTTCAGAGTTTGGTCTGCTCCCTTTTATACTCAAAAGCCTTCAATGTCTCTCTGTAGCTTTTTTAGATGCCTTTCTCGTCCTTTGGCAAGGCCTATGTACACACTACCCTCTCCAGACCCCACTTGTGGGAATACACTGGGTTTGTTATTGTTGTTATTGTTGTTTCTCGTCCTTTGGGCGTTTTTCCTTGGAATCAGCTTAGTTGACAATATTCTCTTCCTTCATGCCTTGTAAATATGCTCCTCTTTGTTAATGAAATTTAAACTCTTGCCTTCTACCGTGCCTTCGTTGTGACTAGAAATTCTTAAGCTCTAACGGCATCACTGAATGCACTTTGATTACTCCGTGCATATCTCTAGGTTTGCATGTCAACAGTCCTCTTGGGTTTTCTTACTGACTTGGCTGTACTGTTGTCTGGGTGCCTTAGTAATGTTCTTTCTCACATGCTGATATGCATCCTCAGCTAGTCCCTTGATTATTTCTTTGGGTAATTAATGAAGCTGCATCTTGCTCGTCTTTATCAAACTATTCGATCCAATCTTCTTTTCTTATCATCTGGCTTGATTTACGTCTCTTGCATTCAGCTCGACATATTTTTATCATCTATCCAAGTGATTTCTGTTCCTTCGTAAGTTGGCTTGTTGTCCAAACAGCTTTTCCTGTCAAGAGAATATAATGTTAGTCTTTTCGAAATACTGGAATATCTCTTTTTTATCATTATCAAAATACTTCAGAGGTTAACAATCTACACCTTTTTTTATGATGTCAAAACTTCTTCAAAAACAATTGACGAGAGGTAAGAAGTACTCCCTGATGTTTGTGTTTCAATTTTCACTGCATTTGTCTAGACTTTGCTCTGAGTTGATGCTTGCTCCCCCTCAATTTGTACCTGGACCTGTGTCTCTGACTTTTTACTTGATGTATTCACAGAATCTATCTTGGACATTAGATAATATGTCCACTTCTCTCCCCCTTTCTGTCATTAGTAAAAAGGAGGATTGCATTTAAGCACACAATGATCTGTACATTGCCCGTAACAATCATCTGTCGTCAGAGGGATCAAGAAATCACAACCATTTTAGTTCCCTCAACTCGAACATAGAAGATGCTGAGAAATTAAATGGTTTGCGACATCTGTAGCTTGTTACTCATGCAGCCAAAATCTATAAAATACTAGAATTCCAAGATTTAACGTGACGATGGACTTCTTTCTTAAATGTAGCTAGATTTCATTAGATAAAGCATTAGGTAGGAGCTCAATAATTATGTACAGGTACAGGGCAAGACTCCATTAGCATGTACAGGGCATATCAGATCCATCATAGACTCTATGTTGTTTCAAATAACGAATTGCTTTTTCCTTGGCTCCAAAAAGATGTGTGTTTCCTCTCCGATAAACTGCCCATTGGATACACAGAGTACTGTTCTCCATATTCTCTTGAGTTGCTTTTTTATAGTAGGGAACCTAGATGAAGTACTGGCTATTTATCAAAGAAAAAAGAATGAACAAATCTTGTAGGATACCCAAGAAATTCTTCAATTTCTTCTGGGAAAGATGATTAATCATCTGCTTCTCATGTTCCATGAATACCCCGGGACATTGAAGAATATCCAGTAAGGCATTTAGGGAATTGGCCTGATTCTATCATCTGCTTCTCACATTCAGTGAATAGCTGGGACATTGAGCAATATACAGAAGGGAATTTTGGGAACTGGCCTGATTTTATCTTGTTTCGTTTTGTTTGAAGAAAGGAAGGATCCAAAATAATCAATCTTTTTTTCATTGTTGAATCTCTTCCCAACATAGCAGAGCTTCCTTTAATGTGCACAGCAGAGTTCACTGTACTCCATGTAGTTAAGAAAATAAGCAGCATATCTGCTATGATGTGTTGCAACTCACTAATAGAAGAGTTGATGATGACAAAATTTTGTGACAATACAAGCCATGAGAACTCCAAGTGCTGCTTCAGTTCACTCACTCTCAAAAAGATATAGACAATACATAACTCACCAATATTCTTTGTAGATGATTGGAAGTAAAAGGGGAAAAATCACTGATTTTATCTATTGGTACTTCCTAATATGCATGTCTCCTGTTTCCACACGGATCAATAAATTGCACCATATAAGTTTTCTCGACTTGAAGATAATAGGTACAAAGAAAATTTAACTTTTTGATTTAGCTTGTCTATCAATCAACCTGTTATAAGTAGCAATATCAGGTATAAACCCCAAATCCAACATTTCTTCCACCAGTGCTTCCGATTCCTTCTTTTTACCCTCCCTCTTGAAACCTGATATCAAAATATTGTACGTCACAGCCTCATGATCCAAACCCTTGTTTAAACCCAATAACCTCATCTCGTTCGCTTCCTTCATTCTTCCTGCATCACACATGTCACTAAGAAGACAATTAAAGGTTACACTATCCGGAAGCATACATTCCTGCAGCATTTTCTCCATAATTTTATATGCTTCATCAATTCTTCTTATTCTCCTTAAACCTTCAATCAAGGTCGTACAAGCAATTAAGCTTGGAGAACTCCCATTCCTCCATAACTCATTCGCCAATTCCATTGCTCTGGCCACATTCTCTTCACAACAAAGCCTCGCAATTAACCCAAAATAATCAAATGTTCTTGGCAGCAACCGTTTCCTAGAAAAGTCAACCAGTACATCGCATGCTTTCAACATCATTCCCTTCCTGCAAAGACCATCAACCAAAATCTCACAAGTCACTGCAGAAATCTCCCATCCCATCTCAGTCATCTCATAGGTCATCCCAATCCCCTCTTCAATCTTACCATCCAAAAGAAACCATTTAATTAAAGTATTAAAGCTAACTACATTTGGTGCACATCCATGAGTTTTCATTTCCTTAAACATTTGCAAAGCCAAGCCCAATTGCGAGTTCTTACAGTACCCAGCAATCAGAGTATTGAATGTAATTACATCAGGCTTCACTCTTTCTCTAATCATCCTATGATAAAACTCCAGAGCCTTATCAAAATGCTTAAACTTCACAAATCCATGAATTATTATATTGTAAACAGCAACATCAGGCTTCCCATCAATCGATCTTCTCATTGTGTCAAAAGCTAACAATGCATCGTCAAATCTACCAGCTTTGCAATAAGCATTAATGGCAAAACGAAAAATAGGTTCAGTTTTGGGGCAAGAGAAAATACCGTCAGCACACGGGCAGGGATTAGAAGCAATAAATTGAAGGAGAGAAGTAAGAAATTGGAGGCGGTGGGTGATGGCCAGCGTGCGTACCATCCACTCAAAGGTGGAGTGATCATGGCGGAAAGAATCAACAGAAGCAGCATAGTTGAAGAGGTAGAAGTCAAGGTTAGTGAGGACAGGGTGGTAATGGACGTGATTCTTGAGGAAAGTGAGAAAATCTTTGGCCGTGAAAGAAGGTTTAAGGTGGGTTTTCATGAGTTGGTTCAGTTGGTTTTGGGCAACAGGGGTGAGGTTGTTGGTGGTGCACACTGAGGAATCTATCGTTTTCAATGCAAGAGGTAACAGTGAAGTCCGATCAGAAGCGGTTTGTTTCGAAATGGATCTGAGAAATTTCTGAAATCCCATTTTCTCTTTGTGTTGCGTCCCTCGGCTGACTTTTGGCGTCCTTCACTTCTCCAGTAGCTAACTTTTCATGTAAACCCTGTAAAATGAAATTATGTCATTCTAATGTCAATCTAACAATTAGTTACTTTTAGTGTGGAGATTGCATTAGCTAGATCACTAAGAAGAAACAAATTACTACTATATTTTCATGCTTCAGTTTTTCAACCATGTTCAAATAACTAATGTAGACCCCGTCCTGCTACATGTTAGAACTTCAAAAGGTCCAACCAAAGCAATCAAAGAAAAAATATCTCATCAAATTTTGTGAATCTAGAAACAACATCATTGTGATCAACACGTGGTCTTAAGTATCTGGCATAAATATTACATATATACAATATATCACAATGTCAAATCACACAAAACCAACATGGTTCGATCTAGCCATTGAGACTATGATGCCTCTCCGGTAAGTTCAATTCCATCCTTTTTTTTTAAGGAAGCATTCATTCCATGTCAACGAGTGAACATTATTAGGTCTGAACAAAATAATCACTCTAACTATTGTGAAGAGTTTCCATATGAGAAGTCAATCGAACAAAATAAGGTTCCACAATTTCATAGATAAGCTATGAAACACTCAGATGTCTCACCAAACCATACTCATTGTTCAACATAAATTATCTTGACAATGAAAAATGCAGAAATACTTCTCAAACTTATTTCAAAAATAAACTAGCAACAGTTAGACTAAAGAACCAATATCATGTCGCCTACAGAAGCATATTGGTGTACATTCGAGCAGGAATAATAACTATATTACCAAATTAACTCGAACTAAGAATTAGCTAAGATCAGCACATAAAAGCGCAAACTTGGTACTGTTAAAAACAATAAGAATATATTTGAAAGAGCACCAACCAGCTTTAACCTAAAGAATGGCGAAAGAAGAGGAGGAAAAGAGATCTTTCACAAATTCTGGATATATGTGCTTAATCTTTTGCCATGTGAAATTTCAGTTGCATAATGGAGTGTGAAGCTTGACTAGAATCAATCTTGTTAACAGCACAAAGAGCTTCAAGAAGGTACTCTATTAGGCTAATATGCTTTTCCAACCTAAGCTCTATTGATAAAAGATAGAATAACATTTTCTTTTTTGATAACCAAGAAATCCCCGAGAACAGAGTTTCAAAACTTGGTGGATAATGGGCCTGCCCCTCTAGCTTCTCCACTTAAATAACCACGCTTTTTTTTTTCCGGCAAGTATCAAACACGTATGACACGCCTAATCCAAACTGAGTTCTATTAATAAAAGATAGAATAACATTTTTGGTGATAACCAAAAAAGTCCCGAGGACCTGTGGCGCAAGGTTCCATACTTGATGGATAATTGGCAATGCCCCTCTTAATACCAGGCTGTTGTTTGCAACAAGGATCGAACCCGTGATGTGCGCCTAACCCACACATTATTGCTACGCTCTTACCACTAGATGCGTAAAAGATCTTTAAAAAAAAAAACCATTTATCCTTACTAGTCGTTAAAAGATTTGTGCACCCAAGAGTGTAGCCTAGTGACTAATGAAGTGGGAGGAGAATGATGAGGTCTCAGGTTCAAATTCCAAAAAATATACATGTGCTGAAGGGAAGTAGCATCTACCCGGTGAAATAGCTAAAGTGGCCACAAGCTGGCCCGAACACCACCGTCATAAAAAGAAAAACAAGTCGTTAAAAGATTTGTGAAGGGGGCAATTAGTTAAACCAATGTATATCCAACTAGTACTCATGAGTAGCAAAGGATAATGAAAAGCAAAGTAGAAAAAACTCCCTCATACTTATGAGTATATTTCATTTCAGTACGGAAATACATTGTTATTTTCAATTAAAGCCATCGTGAAATCCATGATCTTACACAATAGGCTAAAATTGCTAAACCCAACTCAATATAGTTAGAGATTTCAATGTAAAGGTGACAAAATTGGAACAAGAAAAGGGTAACAAAGCAGAGGATAAAACTAAACTTTCCAACTATGCCAATACCTTGAATGATAAGATTCAGTTGGGAAAGTAGGTGACTGAAACATCAAAATCTCCGACGACTGGAGTGTTTTAGGTTGTGGAAATAATTATGAAGGAACAACCCAACTGACTTTGGGTAACCTTTTCTCACAGCAAAAATAAGGGCATAATAGAAATTTAACACAGATAGTAAGAAATTGTGTTTGCATTCACAAGTCGGCCACAACATATACCCTTATTAAGAAAAACAAAACTTAATGAGTATACAAAATAAAAGAAGATTTAAGTTAAGATGAGGGCTACTGGAGGCGGAGAAAAGAAGAAATGAAACCTGTATCGTTGCTGATTGAAGAACCCAGTTAGTTAATTCACTAGCCTTTTGTGTTTGCAATGTATTTTTGTTTTCAAGGAAGAAGAAGCTCCCCATTTATGTTCCATCAAGATTTTAAAATTAGTGATATTTTAGACATTTTCGCCAAGTGCGTGGCTTTCTGGTAATACTAGGGTTAATTTATCTGCAAAAAAAAATTTTAGGAAAATTTCATACTTTTCCACGGATTTAAAAGGCTGCCAAGTTTCTTTATTTAAAAATAAAAATCTTCATTCCACATGGCAACAACTAACTTGCCACAACCATATCCAACTGGTCCCACATCCGATTTCGAAAATCCACGTGTCTGGCTCAGAAAAAACACCAACTAAAACAAGTTCTCCATTGAGTCCCTTCGGAATGCCAAAATCAGATGGCCACTTATGTCGTCGCCGGCGGCGGCGCCACCACCACTGCTTTCATCAGAAATCCTCACCGTAGCTCCTCTTCAGATGCTCACTTAAGTTCTCAACTAGCACTTAACTTTCCTCAAAATCGCTCTAACCGTTGCCGGACGTCGAAACAGTTTTCGCCAATTTATGCTTCCGTTTCCACTTCGCCGGCGCCGGTGACTAAGCCTGATGACCTCGTTGGCTCCATTCTTTCCAAGGTACATCTATTGGAATTATTTGCAGACGCGTATTTCGAAGAAAATAGGAAAATGAAGAAATAATGAAAAAAATTCAGCTTTTGCAAAAACTGAAAAACTCGGTCGTTTGTTCTTTATGCTTTTCTCTTTTTTGCTTTTCTTATGGTGTTTTAAGTGCCTTTAATTTAGGATAATTGCAGCAAATGATAGCCTGTTTGGGGGTAATTCTAATTTTATAAATTTGGATATTAATGAGAAATTGTAATCAGTTTATAACATTTGATTGTTTCGAATCGGTTTAGGTACAAAGGCGGAGGTAGGGTACAGCTTATGGGTTCGACCGAAAATAGTAGCTTTGTTCCAAACCCACTCTATATTTGTCTTAAGAAATCCATTGAATATATTATTAGTTTAGAACCGAGTAATAGAAAGACTAGAATTCCGAATTCTTAAGCTTCAAATCCTTTGCTCCGCCTCTGGTTAGGTAGCCAAGTGTACTAAGATTCAGCACAACCTTGGCCCATCTTGGCACTTTTCCGTGCACTTTGGTAAAACAACTTATCCTCTATAATTCAGAAAGAACCCAAAAGAAAAAAAGAAGCAATATAAAACCTCTATATGTGCATTACATAGGCTCAACTAATTTAACATCAGTGCTAAGTTTTGAGCCTCAAATAGTTTGGTGAAATTGGCTAGTGTCCTTATAGATTGTAAATTGCTTGCCAAAAATTTTGGGGATATCATGACAAACACTCTTAAGAGACTAACTGAATTGCTGCTTCATAAAGTGGTGAAACTAACATCTCGAGTTAAGAGGAAAACACTAGATCATACTTACCCAACCACAGTGAAATGCCTTATATAGAAGCAGTTTGTCAACTGAATAATTGCATTCTGAGTACTTCTGTTTTGGAAGTCTTAGTAACATCAACTGAGCATCATCACTTAACCAGGTCATGCAAACAGATCGAGGGGTTTCCCTGACAAGGGATGAGCACAAAAGGGTAGCCGAAGTGGCTCAAGAATTGCAACGTTTTTGTGTGGATGAACCTGTGAAATGCTCTCTAATATTCGGAGGTAAACTTTAGTGTTATTTTTTAGTAGAAACAGAATTCCATTAAACTCTCTTTGTGCCCTTGCAGATTAAAACCTCCGTGATCTTTTTCCTATTTCCCCTCTTTGGCCATATATTAATTATCAGAAGTAATTCTTTGTTAACCTAGCATGTCTGGCCTAGTTATTTTTCCTCATAAGTACAGTATCCCTATTTTTTGTTAAGCATCGAGTGCGCCATTCTTCTGAACAAGTTCCTGCCAATTCCTTCTGTTTGGTTTAGAGCAATTTGTGCATGCAAATTAACATACTCAGCAGATGATCTGGATTTTTCACTTAATAAGTCTGCAGACTATGATCAATGACGAAATACTGTGTTATAATGCATGATTCTGTATACCATAGAACAAAATGCACCAAAATAGTGAATAACCTCTGCAGTTAAATGTTCGCTAACTTGAAAACATCGGCATCTAGTGCCAGTTAAGGAAGTTAGATGATCATGTTGCCTATTTACACAGAGCATCAAATGTTTTGTTTGATAAGTAACATAACTTCTTTTTTAGAATTTGGACATCCCTTGTGTGATTATCATGTTTTGCGATTACAGAGAAGGCCTGGGATGATTATTAGAATGGTGATTCAAGAGGTGTATGCAAGAGGTCTCATGAGAAGTAAGATGCAAAAGGAATTAGATAGTCTCAATTTCAACCCATGAATTTAGATACTGTGGTCGGGAGGTTCAGTAGATAGTTTTGCTGCTCTATGTCTGGGGCTTTATGTCCAAACTGCAGATTTACTGGGTTTTTTTTTTTTTTTTGAGCTGTATAAATTCCTGCTTTGGTAACAAAGTCTTTATTACCCAAAAAAGATATGAGTTTGTGTTTGTATATGTGTGTGTGCGTGCTCTTTTTGCACTGAACTATAAGTTGTTCTGCTGACAAAAGATGTTAGTTTGTTCTCTGGTTTCCTGAAGTGCAATTCTAGCAGTTTTGTGCATAAATGCCGTATTTATGTTAACCATGTCTTATAGAAAATCAGCTACTAAACTGCAACTAATAATGAATTCCTTGCAGAATGGGATGTAGTGTACTGCTCAAATCCCACTTCACCTGGGGGTGGCTATCGGAGTGCGTTTGGTCGCCTTTTCTTCAAAGCAAACGAAATGATTCAGGTTGTTGAAGCCCCTGACATTGTCAGGAACAAAGTATCCTTTTCACTTTTTGGTTTCCTTGATGGGGAGGTTTCCTTAAAAGGTACGAAAACATATCCTATCTTTCAAATTTATCTCTTCTTAAAAGTTCTTTTCTCCTTTATAGAGTAGAAATGTCGGTGTGTTTATATGGTAAGTGTGACTTGCTGAATCAAATGCCAAACATAACAACGTGCGCTCACACTCAGTTGACGCATAATTGCTTGTAATTTGCATATTTTCTAAGAAATATACAGACATCTCACTGTTTCTGGCTTCTAAGTTATTTGTCCTTTTTGTTCTCAATCTGTTATATGAAGTCCCTAAATAAGAATGTTGTAAATAGACACTTAAGAGTGTAGCCTAGTGGTCAATGAAGTGGGTTGAGAAAAAATACTAGGTAATTACTTCCCATCTGTCCAAGCTTTCATGGACAGAATTACTTGGTACCTGTTGCTGGTGGGAGATAGAAGATGTCCCGTAGAATTAATTGAGGTAACCCGGACGCCACGGTTATCCCCGAAAAAATATGAAAGGTATGGGATCAGTGTAAGTACCTTCTCCCCATTGGCACTGGAAATGTTTCTACCAGCAATTTCATCTGTTTACCATTTCCTGCATTACACCACATGGCCCTAATCTTGTCAACCAATCAATCGATCTAACAAGCCTTAATAGCAAACTACTTGAAGGTGACTATATTCCTGGTCCATTTTATTTCAAGACATATATAATACTTGGTCTTTCTAAGGCAAACTATGGGTTCTCTAAATCTCAGACTTGTTCGTACGCTAGCACTGATTCTTTAAGCAAACCAAAAGAAAATTGGAAGAAAAATCAGTGCAAATATGAACCTGAGGTTTATCACAAAAACTA
The DNA here is from genome assembly GCA_002018475.1 of Nicotiana obtusifolia. Taxonomy (NCBI): domain Eukaryota; kingdom Viridiplantae; phylum Streptophyta; class Magnoliopsida; order Solanales; family Solanaceae; genus Nicotiana; species Nicotiana obtusifolia. Next base: position 31,201 of record MCJB01024327.1, read on the forward strand.
AGCCTTAGTACCAACTAGTTGGCATTGCCTAAGTGAATCATTTGCTTCTATTATGTTCTACTTTTAGTTATATGCAATTTGCTTTCTCTTAGTCTCATGTACAAACGGGGCCTATTTTCTGTGGTAGGTAGCAAAGTAGATAATCAATTGCTTCTTTGATTTAGTATCAATATAGCAAGGTACTAGCTTATGATATGTAATTTAATTCATGCCCAAGACAGAATTCGATACCTCAGGTCATGGTCTAGACTAGTTCATGATGTGTATCCAGTTCTTTTACCATTCTAATCTGGGATTTTTCTAACCATCAGGTGTGTCATGCAGGAAAATTGAACGTCCTAGATGAAAAATGGATACAAGTTGTTTTCGAGCCGCCTGAACTCAAGGTAGGGGCACTAGATTTCCAGTATGGTGGTGAGAGTGAAGTTAAATTAGAGATCACATACATTGACGAGAAGATCAGGTTGGGGAAGGGCTCCAGAGGTTCCTTGTTTGTGTTTCAAAGACGCAAACCTTGAAAAGGGAGTCGTTTAAGCTACTCTTCCATATATACTATACACCTGATTCTATGTACAAACATATCGTTGAAAGTGAAAGCCAAATTAAACATTGTTTAGAGAGAACCCATCACGTTATTCTGGATGTGTAATGTAAAATATTGTCACCTACTTTCAGCCATGGAATCAACTTGGCCAAAATCAAAAGATGTACTTACCCCAGTAAAATTGTTTATCTCTGATCCAATTTTGCCAGATATTGTTCGTTACTTGTGAGTTCTTAGCTACAGAAGAGGGAGTTTCATGTAGATTTTGTGTTATGCAATTTTGTTTTGATAAAAGCTGGAACAAGAACCATTGAATCAAAGAACTCCACTATATAATCTAAAAAGTCATTGGTTTACAAACAAGTTAAAAAAGGAAAAGGTCCAAATTTTCCAAATTTCTTAAATTTGGTCATATTACCTTGGTTCATTTATACCCTTGTCATAGCAAATAGTCTCATATTTGCTCGTGCCATTAATGGAGCTTTGGCATGAAATAGGCTAGCTCCATGTTTCCAAATTCTTCGAGAAAAAAGTCCAAAATTTGCTCCTCAAGTTTTGGCTATATTACCCTCATCTTGGAGGCAAGGGATCGAGCAAAAAACAATTTTTTTCCTTACAAGGATAATATTACACCAAAAGTTTAACAGAAGGTAAAACTGCTCAACTTTAATACTGTAAGGGCAAATTTGACCATTTCCATAATACATAGACTAACATAATAAATAACTAATAGTAAATTGCATATGTTTAGATTATCAAATTTCACAAATTTTTACTGGACTCTGATTTCAACTACTCTTTTCTAGTTTCAACTCAAATATTATCCGAACACTTACTAAATGGCGTTAACATGCATTCTGTTCTAAATTAGATATATATTTCTTCTTAACAATCCCCTTTGTCATCTTGAAGAACCACGATTTGTATAACTATCTTGCTTATCGTAGTAAAAGAACTAATGCAATTTTCTTCCTTGCCATAAAACAAATCCAAACGAAAAGAGTCATTAATTGTATTATACTTTCATATTCTTGTAGTTATAAAATTACCCCTCTATCGTATCAAACATGTCGTACACAGTGAAGTAAGCATAATTTTCACCGAGGAGATTCAAAAAGTAAACACGCGAAGAAGCTAAAGGATTTAACATCTAATATATGTACATGAAAAAAAATTGATCTTATATACATAATATAATTTTTGGGCGTAGGGAGTTCGACTGAATCTAGCTTTGTCCCTGCGCAAAATTTTATGTGACAAGAGGGGAAATTAAAAGAAAAAAGGCAACCTCAATTATTAGCAAGTGTTACTATTTACTAACCTGATTTTATTTTATTCACTAGGTTTTTTAATTTATGTTGGAATATGATTTTTATTCGTATTAAAAAATTAATTTATATAAGTGTTTTTATCCGGTGTAAAACAATAGCATGTAAGTACCCGCATGAGCTATGCGGACGAAGGTTTATACAAAGAGTGTATTTAACAGACAGAACTATCGGGTCAATTGAATCCAATATTTTCGACATAAAATATAAATTTATATAAAAAAAAAATTATTAAAATAAAAATAAATAATAAATATAAACACACAACTTTATATATTAAAATCCATAAAACCAAAATTCTGAATCAGCTTCTGTTAACAGAAGCATTGGAACAAGCCGGACAACTAATGGAATCACATGAACGTTGGTGCCAAAGCATGTGAAATCACATAAGAATTAGTAATACGACTTTTGTGAGAATGAAGATATAAATCGGTGAAGCACTGGCCACGTTCAAAGCACACCTCAAAAAGAGATATAAAACGGTCGTATGCAATAATAAAAATTCAATTAAGAGTCCAGATCGAATTTACTGGAAGTTAAAAGTATATATTTCATTTTGTGAAATTGAATTATCTAGATTGCACTTCCACAACAAAGGTTTGTTTTCTATTTCTAATGTTACTCTAATGATTGCAAAATAAAGAAACAAGACTAGAAATAATTGTTTTTAAGATTTTTCCAAATGAATAAAAAGCCTAGGGTTGTGACCACCATGACCTAGGTGTTTGCCTAATGGGCTAAAAGACTTTACTTGTTTTGTCGATTGGGGTGTACTATAGCTCTCAACTCTAAATTACTGACTCAACACCTTTCGGTAAGAGAGTGGTTTTGTCCCATTTGGCTTTCTCAAGACCAAATGGGTACCACCCAAAACAATTGATAAGACCTCAAGTCAGGTTATTACTATCTCTAGGTTGAACTCTTTAATTGGGTTAATCAATCTCTCAATTGACCAAATTCCTTATTGTCCTAGTTATCCTAAATTGGGTCCCTCTTTCTCAAGTAAATACCAAGTCAAATAGGCATGAATTAATGTTTGCAACCATTAATTCTACAATTAAAGCATGAACTAAGATAAATAATCAACACTCAATCATAAACAAGCATTAAATTAGATACCCATAAAGTTTACACTAGGGTTGGGTCACAACCTTAGTAAAAGTCTAGCTACTCATAATGGGGTTTTAAAGAAAATAAGGAAGAAAAACTAATTAAACTCATAATGGAAGCTTAAAATGATTAAATCTATTGTAAATACACCAAAGCAATGTAAAACTTCCTAAAGTAGTAAAGAAAAACGGCTACAACAACTTTAGAGGTTCAAACTTGACCTAATTTTGTGAAACTCGTCTATTTATACAAGGCTGAAAATCTCGGACAAAAATGTCCTTTGGGAGGTTTTGCGGCCGCATAATTCCATGTGCGGTTCGCAGATTTCTTCATCTGGTAGGAATTGGAGTTCTGCAGCCGCAACTTTCTGAACTGCGGCCTTGAGGCATTCTTTTACGACCGCACATTTTTGGATTGTGGCCGCAAGGCAACTCTTCTGCGGTTTGCACAATTAGGACTGTAGCCGCCTTCTTGTGCGGTCCGCAATTCACAGGGGCTCCTGGACTTGGTCTTTTTGCATACTCTCTGATCTTCGACTCTTAGCCCAGCTTTGCGGTCACACAATTCATGTGCGGTTCGCACTTTGCGCAAATGTCTGCTAAATTCTTCCTCCTGGTTTGCGGCAGATGGAATTCTGCAGTCCGTAATTTCTTCTGCGGACCGCATATTTATGTTTTTGTGCCCTTTATTGCCTTGTGATTCGGATTACTCCTTCTTGAGTCGGATTTCATCTCGGGAGACCAACTTTCAGCATTCCTATAATTTTGCACAATTTCATTAGTTTCAAGAACACAATTAAATACTTTTAGACTAAATCAAAAGCTAAAAAACGCTAACAAACCGTCAAAAACTCCACCTATCAAGCATCAAGTCCCAAAACAAGAAATAGTGTCTAGCTGCTATACTGCAAATCATCTTGATTTCAAGACTTATCAGTCACTAGCATGCACATGTCGATTAGCCAGAGAGAGAAATGAAGTTTCCAAAGATAAAGTGTGCAACCTGCCATGTTACAAAAAACTTAAAACCAAGGTGAGTTCATCCGAAAGTCCTCCCTCTTTATGTGGACGATTTGGTAAGATAATCAGACTTGGGTTGCCTCATAATTGTACGTTGCACAAGCACTTTGAACTACTTAGATCTTTTTTTAAAATACATATGACATCACTCGTATCTTCACATATAAGTAGTTATTACACAAAATTTAAAAGGAAAAAAAGAAAGGATGTTAGCCTTAAACTAATAAGGCGCCTCGCTGGTCATTTTGACATTTCAAGCATGGTCAAAAAATATTTCTTTGAAAATAGTAGCATGAAATTTACCCCCTTTGTGCACTGCCTCCTTGCCAAGAAAGAATGAGAAAAAATGAAAAAGTTAAGACTTCTTAGTTAGAGATTCATATATTATATAACACTTACCCAATTACTCTTCTAAAAGTTATTCCAATGCTCTACATTCTTTTATTTTCATTATAGGAATTAGATTCATAGCATAAAAATGTTTTTTTCTCTAGCCACTTCCTAAATAGGGTTAAGAGTTCAATGAAATCAAAAGAAACTGTCGGATACTGCCCACAAAAACTTGCCCCTTGAAACATACGGGCACCGATTATATGTAGCTCAGAAAAAAAAAACGTGAAGACTAAAAAAAGTTAGAATAAAAAAGAGTGAACCTTAGATTATATGTAGCTCGAAGACTCAAAAAATAAGATTCACATATCACCAGATTCAAGAAGAAACAATCCCAACATGAAAGAGAAAACTTATTTGCGGTCATGTAAGCATAAGCAGAAAAGTCAGAAAGAAAAAACTTTACCTAAAGCTGGCACCGATTTGTAATAGACAAGTGTGGTTCATTAAAATTAAATGTCTAAAGTCAAATTTTAACAAGAGATTTTTCTTTATATTTGATGTTTATATTATACTATTCTTTCAAGACATAAAGTTTTAAACTTCACAACAAATATTTGTTAGTAATATTTATTTATATTGTTAAAGTTAATAAAATTAATAAGATGCTAGCCATGTTTTGTATACATTACCTTGAATCTTATTGTAAAAATATTTATTACCAAAAAAAAAAAAAAATTAGAATAGTTTAATTCAAAGTTCTAAAATAATTTTACGAAAAAACAATATTATTTGGTCCATGTGTTATTGCCTAGTTATGTTTTTAGTCCATGAAATATTCCATTAAGCATATTTAACCTTTAATTAAGCCATGTGAGTGATTTAAAACGGGACTCACAAAGCTAAACAGACAGTTAATTGATATGATAATTAACCTAATGTCATCATGCGAGGAAATAACTTTTTATTAAGAGAACAGGTCAAATAATGAATAAAAATGTGACAGGCTTTTAGTGGTTGCATCAATCAAAAATTTATTATATTTTGAAAATATGAAACAAAAAACAAGACTTGTGAAATGATATTCAACTTCCTAACGTGATTATAAAAGGATATAGTGAATTTTTATTAAATTTATCATTTTTCCAATCATTTTAAAATTTTGAAGACTTGGGAAGGAGATTTACTGCGCACTAAATATCACCATAGAAGAAAATAATAAATTTTTATTAATTATCCTGATTTTAGTTTTTATAAAAGGTGTACATTCATAGTACGCTAATTTTTTTAATTGAAATTCTAATTCATATTGGGTTCTTGCACGCAGGAATTTTATTCAACAATATGATTAGTACAAACATTTCTGCAAATTTTGAATAGAAAAGGAAAGTGGTAACCAAACAGTATTTCATACTACAAAACTTGATACAAGTACCCTTTTGCCTAGGCTAGGTTTGGGTGATACTTAAAACAACTGAAAAGAGACTGCAGTCCATCCATGACACAACCAGTTGAATCACAGAAAACTGGCAATACGACTTCTCTAAGAAGCAACGCATATCTAAATTAACAGACGCATCGAGCCCAGAAACAAGCGGAAATGTCCAGATACAGCGGAAATCGACTTAATTTCAAGACTTCAACAAGTCCATAGAATGCACAAGATGATTAGACAGAGGAAAAAATGGAGTTTCCAAAGGCTGGTTTATCTTAGCCAGGACCGACCTTAGGAATGTCATGATGCTCAGTAAGATTAGCTAGGTACTGATTAAATTCTTGAATTCTATCGCGGTGGGATTTCGTGGCTTCTTTTGCCAACCGTTTGATATTAATTTTCTCCCAGTGCTCAAGGTATTTCCTCTCTGCTGGTGTGAGATGATCATCATTCTCTGTTCCTTGCTCTTTCCTCCCACTGTCAAGGTAATTCTCGTCTATGTCGTCCTCAAGTTGGTTTGTGGTCAATGCGTTGTGTCCACCTGCCATCCACAAATAAGTTTTAAAATCACATACAGAAGTTAGAGCCAAGTCGAATGGACATAACATCCAAACACATGAATTAGATATTGTAGTATTGTTGAACACTAAAGACAAACATGCAATAAATGTTGTAACAAGATCTTAAAGGAAACTAAGAAGACTCCAGTTTTGAAATTCAAGAAAGAGTAATACATACCACGCTTTCCCACCCCTCTTAGCAACCTACAATCAAATGTTATGGTTTGGAGAAAGTATCCTTCCTTCAATTATTTGCAAGCAAAGCTAACAAGGGTGCTAGATTTACTGAAAAAAGTTTCTAAAAAGGGCGCTAGGGAAGAGATAGTTGCAGAAGTGCTTCTAGAGCTCATTGCATAAAGCAGCATTTCCAACAAAATTCTCCACCAACCAATCCTAAAAAGGACACAAAACCACTACGTTGCCCATAATAGGGTTCAAGAATAAATAGTAAGTCAATCTTCCAAACAAAATGAGAAATGGAGAAAATCACAATGGCCTCCATAGATGAGTTATCTGCCCTTCCTAACTACAATCATAACAATGCAAGACCTCACACTCATACCAGTCACTGAAAAGATCAAGAACACCAACCCCCCCC
>MCJB01024327.1:38649-91739 GCA_002018475.1 Nicotiana obtusifolia
AAAAAAAAAAAGAAGTTCCCATCAGCACCCAACAAGGAAAGGAAATGCGAAACACGAAAAAGAGCTCATGAAAAGGACATTTAACAGACCTGCATCAAAGCCACCTTTGATCTGCCAAATCCCAAAGAAGGCAGAATTGATGCTGGTTTGTTAAATATCCTTTTCTTGAGACAAGTCAGGGTGGCCCCATTAGAACGATTCACCAAATGTTGGAAGGAATAACAAGAGACCAATGAGACATCTCAAACTTTGGTCATTATCTCCCTACAACCCCATATACCAGAGTCAAGCATTAACCGTTTGTTAGCTAGCCTACCAACTAACTGAGCACAACTCATGCATTACTAGCTTATAAATAGATCTCTACCTCAAACCAGTTCGACTCATTAAGTCAATTCTGATTACGTACAAATGAATAGCCACTATAAATGATGTCAAGAGGAGCAAAATCATAACCAGATAATGTTAGTTAAAAGCTTAATGAGGATTTCTCCGCAGGGAATGAGTTCTCTTCTTTTTTCCTCAGATAAAACTGGCTGATGGCAATAATTTAGTTATCCTCTTGAAGATTGAGGACCATCATACCGGCAAGATTCCAAATTATAACTCACAGCCAGCTTAAAAGCAATGATCTTTTCACATTTTACATAAAGAACATCACCAAATCATCAGGTATTTGCATCTCTAAATGAGATAACATTTACTACAGGATACTAATGTCAATCCAGACCTAACCAGAAACTAGAGCCCACCATATTGCTACTACATTTTCTGAAAGTAAGTTTCCATATTATCAACAACAACCAGATCTGCACGAGAACTACAGCCTTGAAGGAGGATATGTTGGGACTCAAAATGTGACAACTAACAGGAGCTGCATTAGCTAAATATGAACACTAAAGGCAGTCAATATTCCATCTTGAAGAGCTATTCAATGATTATAATTATGCTTCCACATCTATGAACCCATAGATTTTTAATTACCAGTTTACCACTACCCTCACATCAGCAAAACATTTAGCATCATAGTTCATATGCCAGAAGATTTAACTTTTTAGATACATACTGTAGATGCTTATGCTTTACCGAAATGAACTACAAGCAAGCTGGAGAAAAGAGAAGAATAATGCACCAGATCGGAAGGGCAGAACAACATCTGATCAGTTTGATGTTATTCTATACATGTCGATGGTGGTATCTGGTACAGATCTATTTTCTTTGCTTTCCTTCTTCATCTTCTTTGTATCATCTTTGCTGAAAAAATAAGAAATAGCTGCCGATCTCAAATAAAATTATGGGTCTTACGCTAGAGCAGTTCCCCTTGCTAAAAAACCCACTACACTTGACATAACTTGGTTATGAAACTTCCATTGATACTACAAAATATGAGACTGACAATTGGGACGCATAAGACCTAGCAAACTCAGTGAACCGTGTATTTAACTTTTACAAGAATGGGTACAAAACACATGATGAAGTGATGAGACTTATATCCCGATGTAATAAATCTCTACCATATAACCATACAGGATTGAAGATTTAGTGTAGGATGTTAATTCTTTTTTCCATTTTTAATAAAACTCAGTATAGTTTGTTAAATCTCATTACATAATTTTGCACGTGAAGTAGGTTAAATACTATGCTAGTGTAAATATACACTGCGGTTAGCAATAAGAAGTGCACTTGAATATTAAAGCAGCTACTATCTTAAAAAATGCTCAAGGCTAGCCTGCTCTTAGGATACCTTTTTAACAAACTCAAGACAACATAGAAAAGAACAAAAAGCACCATTTGTGTGTAAGGTATACTGAAACAATCAATTCTTAATTAGCCATGATAACAGAGAAAAAAATATGATTTCCAAAGAGCAAACGAATGACGTCTCAAACCTTGTAGTAGGTCATTACCTGTCACTTGAATCCCAAGACCATACTGATGCTTGTGCTTCTTTTTCTTTTTTACCCCACTAGATTTCACACATAGAGTTTTTCCCTTTAGTCTTAACTTCCCAGCAACAACGCTTTCATAAGCCGACATCTCACCTGACAGAAGAAGTTCATAAAAAACCTCAGGACTTAAACTGGAAGAGTAGCGAATGTGCAACTATTTCAACACCCATTTCCCTCCCGGGTTATCATAAAGCATAAAGCATGTTTTTTTGGAAATGTTTTATCTATCGTGCACATTTCCTTCCCCTCAAAGCCGATTTAAGATCAAAGCCCGGGGTTTGATTGATTCTTTCCCCTCCCTTCTCCCTCCAACCCCCAACTGATAAAAAGGGCAGCTCGGTACACAAAACATCCCGCGTTCACGCAGGATCTGGGGAAGAACCGCACCCCAAGGGGATGTGATGTAGGCAGCCTATCATGATGCAAGTATCAATAGTTGATTCTACTGCTCGAACCCATGACCTATAGGTCACACGGAGACTTGCTCCAAGGCTCCTCTTCCAAGCCCCAGCTGATAGATATACAATAATAAACAAAGAAAGTGTCTGGTTTGCTCCAAGGCCAAAGCATATCCTACGACTTCAGTCAAGATGAACTTTTTCACAATGAATACCAAATGCAAGCATTCATTCCCAGGAATTGACAGCATATTATGATTTATTTGTTAGCAGTTCAGACGTCAACTGAAATCAATATCACATGGTTAATTTTTACCACTTGCTTCCTTCCTTACATACATTGCGCCCAAGTATCGCAGTTTTATAACTACCACGGTTTTTAAAGCTAAGACCTAACCCTCTTTAGAGGGGTGTTGGACAGCATTACCCTGGTATCCTATGCATAGAGAGCATCTTGATGTTAAGGTTTAGAGCTAAATCTCTTGTATTATTTTGACAGGCAAGTAATTCCATTGCCGACAGACCTTTTCTTTTTCGGAAGTGTTGTAACGAGATGAATCAGTTTAACACTCACCTTTTACATCAGGCAACCATGACAAGACATGAATAAAGCTTGCCGTATACTTCTCCTTTAAAAGTTCAGGTTTTTTTAGGGTAAATCAAAGTGATGCTCTTTGGAACCAAAGGCGGATTTTAGATTTAAATTCTATGAGTTTAACTCTAAATTTTTTAGCATTGAACCCGTTATATTCTTAAATTATGGGTTCAGACCTACCATTTATTGCAAATTTAATGAATTTTTTCACATAAATTTATACTCCACATCAAAAAGTATTGGGTTCAAATGAACCTGGTGGCCGCTTGGAGCGGTCTTTTCTTCTTTGTTTAAGCATAGTGTTACATGGCGGTTCTAGAAGAAAATTTCTTCATCTTTGACTTGACCACACAGTCTTGTTGCTTTTTTTAAAAGCAAAAACACAGCTTCTTCTAATGGAAGGGTTTAGCCAGATATGAATTGGGGAACATCACTAGATGCCTTATTTCAGTGAGAAATTTAAAGGTAATGCTTTGAATGGAGAATATCTCAACGTCATTATTATCCTCACTTCCACCAATTGCTTGATTTAAATCAAATTTCTCCTTTTAATCTAAAATGCTCCACAACCCACCCACCCCTAAAAACAAAACCACAATCACATTCTCGTTACAACATATATCTCATCAAATTCAGCAAAAAATTGCAGGCACATAATTAAAAACCCCAACAGCAAATAACAAGTAAAAATTAATGCTTTTTTGATCGCTAAATTTCCAGTTTCAACTTTGGGGTGGGGTGGGCTGGGGGTGGTAATTGAAGCATACCTGATTCAGGGTGAAGAGACGAAGAAGAAGCTGAAGAAAGATCAAAGAACAATTGCTATTTGGAACGGAGTCTCCGTTTTAGAGAGATCTGTTTATTTTCTCGAAGCTTCTGGGCTTTAATGGAAGGAAAACAAAAGAAAAGGTACAATAATAATTGTTCAATCGTTAGTTGAAATTTTTGATTGATTTAGAGAGGTAAAATTACTAATTTCCTATTTCCTAATAAAGATAAAAAGAAAAAAAAGGAGAATTTGCAAAAGGGTAATAAACAAATAGATCAAAGGTCAGAAAAAAAGCTCTCGATCTTATTCATTATTTTTGAATTTTTGGATACATTTAGTATCGATAACCATTGATTCGACCAATTCGAATTTCGTCGCGAATTCGAAATCTCTATTTAGGAATGGAGGATCCTAAATGTCATCTGCCGTGTTTTCTCGTATTATCCTTGTGTAAGGAATAACCGTTGGGATAGATACTATTACTCATGAGTTTGGTTTGAATATAATATTTATTATGAATAATTATTTATTCAATTTTGATAAAATTTTAAACAGATCATATATTAGTCTGTGTCATTTGCTTATATAGCAGGTGATTTAGTGTATAGAGTTTAACTTATACATAGAAGATTAAATTATCGATTCTTATAAGTATAAAAATTGAGTTCATAATCTAATGATGAAATTGGACAAACCATTAACAATGATTATAGCCTTGTGCTATAATATAAAATATAATTTATCTTAGTTATATGAATGGTTTAGTTGCTACTTCTTATGCTAATATATTTTGTATGTATTAAACGGATTAAGTAGAGATAATTATTTTATACTAACTTAACAAAAAGAGATTCTAACCATTAAATGTACCTATATTCTTATTATTGATATAATATTATTAGTTGTGTATATTATTATTATTTTAGTTTCTTAAAAGACGAGATTCTTGTATGGATCAATATGCTTGCTAAATTGGATAATAATAATGTACACTGGCGAAGTAATAGTTAGTTGATGAAATCCATATCTCGGCTTAAAGATTGGTGATACACCTTTGTGAAAGCTTATAAGTTTGCATGTCTATACCCGGTCGGTGGATTTTGTATCCGACACATGAAATAAATTAAGCGAAAGTCTAAAGGAAATAATTAATTTCATTGATTAGTATCTGAATCATAACACCGGGTGTTAAATAAAGATTTAATGGGTAAATTTCCAAATTGAACACAAAGTGCAATTATAAAGCTTTAGTGGAATAATTCGTAATTTATTATAGTGGATATTAATTTCGAAAATTAAAAATTAAATTCATAATAAGAAGCCTTGTTAATTAAATTATATGGTCCCTATTGTGCCTAAATATTAGAAAATAAAGAAAATCTTTTACTTTGTGGAAAAGAACACCAATAGATTTTGAAAAAGGGTTTTAACCTTTAAAACCGGTGCTATAAGGGTTTTCAACCCAGAGGAGGGACATGAGGGTGGGCGAAAATTTCAGCCATAATTTCCTAGGAATTTCGACCACATAAAATTGCTATTTTCGGATGTTATTTGAGTAACATAATAGAAGATAGTGAAATGTTTGGTCATCATGATCGTGCGGGTGGTGGAGATTTTATTGAGAAGCTGTGGAACTAAAGGGTCAACTGATTGAAGAGATGTGTTCATGCTTCACCAAATAACCCGTGAAATTCTGTATATGCTAGTTTTTTAGATCATGTAATTTGATACTAAGATAGCTTCCGCTGCATATAATTACCTTTCCTATAACATTTCACCCTTAATGTTGTTTACTAAAATTGATTTCATAGTACTCCTTTTTAAGAAATGTAATATTACCATTAAACAAGATGGATTCTTGCAAAGCACACAATATTACTAGTGGATGCGACTTTACCCTAGGCAAATCCCACATTGATAAAATACGTGAGAGTTGCTAAGTATGTAAATAAACAGGCCTCCGGTCCTAGTGACCTATTTTAAAGCCGTACCGGCATAGACCCAAAGGAGACAATATAGTCAGAAGATTTGGCCATAGGAATCATGAGAGAGCGTATAGAGCGGAGAAGTGGGGAGTCATGAAATTTGTAGGCAAATGGCCCAAATTCTGTAATGCAAAATAGTAACTACCCAAATTTCATTAAAGAGCTCAAGAATCCATGTTCCTACAAAGAACAATACTGGCCGTGGTATCACCTGGTTAGTAGGTCAACTTATTCTCTAGCCAAATATTACTAAGTTTAAGGAAAGAAATACAAGGCCTACTAGTGGTGCTGCTACCAACAAAGATCATTGAACAGCTAGAACTTTTGGAACACATAATTCAACAGCAATTGCCACTACATTAGTCTGTTCAAAGTAAGAAATGAAATTAAACCCTCCTACAATTATCTCACGGTTAACTCCTACTTATTCCTCATACTCATTTTTCTTCTACGAGTCTGCAGAAACGGCAACTACAGCTTCAGGCATGGAAAAGATTTTCACAGGTGAAGTTTGGGTCTTGAGTGGAAGGCGGGGAGAACCAGCTAGCTTATTCTCCTTCTGAATCCCCGAACTCACGATATCAAGCACTCTACGCACTTCATTTGCCAGCTCAATGATGTAATCATCTTCATGACCAATATCATATAAAGCCTTCTCCATTTTGAATATGTATTCTCTGTTGTTCCCACAGGGACCATGAGCAGTCGCAATTTGCCTGCAGTGGCATACAGATATTTAGTTGTAATTTAAGCTGTTGTATTTCGGATGAAAGACTAATCAGGAAGCTGAAAATAAAGGAATCAGAGTCATTACCAGGCCATCTCTTCTAACGGCGCAGGTCCTAGATAGTACTTATTATTCACCTTGTCAGGTGTGGATGTAAACCTGAAATGAAAAATTGGAACAATCAACTCAATGCACTTGGGGTCTAATCTTACCAACTTTTCTGACTTCCCATTGATCAAATGAAGTTCATAGCACTATGCCAGGGAAAGCTGGAGAGCTGCAAAAGAACTTACACTATAACCCCAGTTAGAAGTGGATGATCAGAGTCTTCTTCCTGAAACAGAATAAAGAAAACATAGTGAGGAAAGGAACATGTTTTCTTTATAAAATTTCATTAATTCCCTATAAATTTATCATAATGAGCTCCAATCAGAACTCAAAAACTTTAGGCGCTTACCTTGAAGAAGTCTACTAAGGTCTTACTATCATACTCGCACTCCCTTCTTTCCAGATACTGTAAAGTATAGATTACAAAATCAACATCAGAGACAAGAACACTAAGTGATAAGAAGGATATATAGACAAATTAAAGCAAAAGGCCCCAAAATCAGAGACTAGAAAAAACATGAACAAAGGCAGCCCGGAGCTCCCGCTATGCGTGGGGTCCGGGGAAGGACCAGACCACAAGGGTCTATTATATGTAGCCTTACCCTGCATTTCTGCAAGAGGCTATTTCCACGGCTCGAACCCGTGACCTCTTGGTTACATGGCAGCAACTTTACCAATTACGCCAAGGCTCCCCATCTACAAGAAGCATGAACATATATGATAAATCACTACAGCATAGTTCACATACCTCCATTGCCTTCTTTTCCTTTTCAGGACCTCCTCGCACACAATAAGCAGCACCCCACTGAAAGAACACCCACATATTAGTAAAGTTGACAAAGGCCTTGACAATAATATTTTGGGAAAGGAAAAACAACAAGAATTCAATATCAACATATTAGACATTAACCACAATTATAGTCTCCACCATCGAGAGTGGGATTATAGAGAAAATTTATTATAGCTAGCCTTTGTTCTCACCACGCAAGGATGAATGCATAATGCATAGTGATTGGTTTGTCGAAAAGACTAAACTACACAATCAATGAGAACAAAGTAACATGTCTATAGAACATTAAATATGGGGAAATAAAATCAATTACTTAAAGTCTTTCTCAATTAAAAGATAGTAAAAAAAGTAACAAGCAAACATAACTTACACAAATAGCTCCTTCTGCTTCTTCCAAGGTGCAAGTTCTTGCAGGGTGTTCAGGTGTACCTCTGTGATCAATGCAAGCTGATATATTCGTACATAAATATGATTAAAATCAAATTAAGTATTAACCATACTATGAACAATATCAATCATTAAAGATTCAATAATACTCGGCATAAGAGCAACATACCAAGATCGAACACACGCTTGTAATCCTTGATGTAACCTATCACTTTCTCGTCGTACTCAAATCCTGGATTCCATACCAAGGAGCCATAGCCAAAAATCCAGAAAACCATGATTGTGAAAGCTTCCTTAAGCTAAGAGCTGCACCATTAACCATAACATTGGTCATTCAGCATTCACATACGCAAAAGTAGAATTTTTTATAACCAAGAAATCGCCGAGTGCTAGTGGCTATGGATAATGGCCCACACCTCTACCCGTTTTTACTTAGATACCAGGCTTTTGTCGGTTGCAAGGTTCGAACATGTGACATGCAGTGACGTAGCCACATAAACTCTATCGAAAAATTATACTGTGCATCTAAAAACTTATATTGTGTATAAAGGTAAAAAAGTATTGTGTATATATTAATTTTTGAACACCCTTCAGGGAAAACTGGATTTGCCACTGGTGACAGGTAACAAACACATCAGACACTATGCTCTCTTACAACTAGACGAAAGTCCTGGCCCCCGCAAGAAAAAGTATACAAGCAAAAAGTTCAAATTTTTTTCCAAATATTACTTCTGTCCCTATTAGAGAAAAAGACATTACTTCAGAGCAGGTCAAAATACAATTAACAAAATACAACTGTATTTGGTTCTTTTCTATTTGTCTCATAGTGTAATGCACCAAACCAAAAAGGTTAAAGGGCCTCTTATAGAAACAAAAATAGTTACTTTATTATCCAAAACAAATGATAATCGTAGTATTTATTTTCCATTCAACAGCCAAAGAATCTATTTTGCAAAATAAATTTCCAAAGCCAAACCCAAAATCACAAATTGTATTAAAAAAAGAACTGTTCTCTAATAAAATGCTAGTCAAATCTATGCTAGTAAAAGCATTAAGCCACAATGTACGTACAAGCTTTGCACAATGTACAAGCATGAAGCAGACATCTATAAACCCTAAATAAAGAAAAAAAATCCTAAAATAAAAACCAAAAAGTTTGAAATTATTGTTAAATACCAGAAAATGGGTGAAAATAGAAAAAAAATTAAAGAAAATAACACCAGGAAAAAGAAAAAGATGAAAAATACCCAGAAAATTGGAGATCAAGCAGAAACTTACCAAAATAAGTTTAATATTCAAAATGGATGAAAGCCAATGCCTTTATATTCAACTCAGAAATATTTCTCTGAAAATGAATGAATTTGAGGAGAGAGAAACTGGAATAAGAGGAGGATTTTGAAAGAACAAAAACCCTATAGAGAGAGAGGACAGAGAAACAACGATGTTTGTTTCTTGTATTGTTTGTCTCTCTCTAAGGTTTACGAGGAAGGAGGAGTAGGAGGAACCGCTTGGTCCGAAAATTAAGTATTTATAGCCTGACAACAAGAAAGATAACGCGTAAATAACTAATTTAATTCTTTTTGTACGTAGACTACATATGGATGTGTGTACATGAACGTGATTGCATGTGTCTTGTTTTAGCAAAATATATAAGTTACCTCTAAAATATCGACCAAATTCCGGTTACATATTTTTTTGGTCTAAAATTATCTTACATATCCAATTTTTTAAAAGTATGTTTAAAACACATTACTTTAACATCTGGCGCCCACGTGTTTTACACATAACATAAAAGAGGCGAGTAAAGTTAAATCTTTTGGATCTGAACCATTATCTAAATGCCACATATCCAGCCTTTTTTATTTTTTAAAATTTTTAGAGTCATTTCAACTACAAAGATGATGTTTACTCTTGATATTCTTTACTTCTCCTGTTTATACCACACTAATAATGATTAATACCTATAATTACACTAATCTGTTCACAAATTAACAGTTAACAGGTTGTTAAAGAAATGATTTGTTCAAGTCAGAAATGTAAGCAAGGTATTATGTGAAGATCTCAGTCGATAACATAAGCAAGTTGGCAATTGCCAGAGCTCCGATGGTAAGGCAACCGTGAACAAACAAACAACATCAAAACTATGGGTCGCCGGAGTCTTTAGTTTTTCCGGCCAATATTCAGATGAAACAAAATGTGAGAAGAAGAGACACAAAAATTTTAAAAAAAAAATGATGAAGAAGCTCCGTTTCCTATCAAATTCGACAGAACTAGCAAAGATCTGACCATTATTCGGCGAGTTTCCTCCAAATCCTATTATCTGGAATTGACAAGGGAACGATTTTGGCTAGCCAGCCGGCAACTCCGACTGGCGTCGAGTTGTTTGGTGGCTAATAGTGGTGAGAGAGTAGTTGAACAGCTATTGGGTGTGAAATGAGAAGATAATGGAGGAAAATGGAGGACCTGTGTTTTGGAGGGATTATTCCAGTAGATTTTAATGGAGGAAAAACTTTTAATTGGGAAGTTGACTAAGAGTAGAGTAGGGAAAGATTAGAGACGAGTTGGGGAGGGGGATTCTTTGATTATTTTTATTTTTTTAAGAAAAGATATTAATTAGGGTGGAAGTGAAGTATTTTTTTTTTTCTTGAGTTATGATACGTGTCAAGACTTAATTGATGCGTGATATCACACATTATATGATAAAGTGGTCAAGAAAAAAGTAATGTGTTTTAGACATACTTTTAAAAGGTTGAGTGTGTAAAATAATTTTTGTTCACATAAAGTGTGTAACGGGGATTTAGTCCATAATTCAGAGAGTAACCTATGTATTTTTCCGTCTTATTTTCATCGGTAATTGCAAATGTTTCCCTTGGCTCTTTCTTCACGAGTAATTTTCTAATTAAGTAAAATGAATTTTCCCAAATTCGTAAAAGAAAATTTAAATTATATACCATGACATCTAAAATATATTAAACTCAATCACGTATTATCGTTACTCTTCAATTTTCTGTTGAAATCCATTCATAGAGTACTTAAAGTGATCGATTTTTTATGCTGATGCTTTTGTTGTTATTCTACCTCAGCAGTTGGGATTCTCTATCAAACACTATTAAGGGGAAATTTAGATGCTCTCAAATAGATATCGGTAATTTTTTTTTTTGTGTATTAATATGTAATATACATATTTTATACATAATTAATATATAAATTTTTATATATTTGACTAGCAAATATAATTATTTTTGACAAATCAATTAAATGTGTAACTTGTAAAAAATTAATGTATTTCAATTTTTGGGCTTGCACCAACTATCAAAAGGACCATAAATAAACGGCCGCTGCTTGAATAGACTATATTTAGTGGATCTACTAGCTAGTGAATTTAATTTATAATAGTAGGTCAGGGGTCGATTTATAGCTCAGTATATGAGTCACGCTATCCCATAGTCTTTTTATTAAATTAGGTATTTTATGTACATATTTTTAAGAATTGATATAATATTATCTGTTGGCATCCATGCTTCAAATAGGCTATATGATGCACTTAATAGAATGATGAGTTATTTATTTAAAGGAGTGGATCAATTCCCACTTGATACTTCCTTTTTTCTCCTTATTATAAAAATGCTAGATCCGCCTATGATATTGGTTACTAGATTATCAATTAATATTTCTTAAGAAATTTATTGGTAATTACCTAATAAGTGAACTAATTATGTAAATATTATTTAAAAGGATAAAATATAGAATCTACGTAAACGCTGAATACCTTATACATCAACGGTCCTTTTTACCCCTAATTTATAGGAATATATTGATTTATGTATATATGCATTATGTTGATGTTCGATATGTACATGGCACATAGTAGTACTAACTTTTGTATGGAAAGTTTTCAAATGAACCTAGACGGTTTCTTGCCTAAATTCTTTTTTGCGCGTATAAGACCGCATTTTAACGTGGATGCATTGGACCACGAAATTTGTATGCTTCAAAAGATGGAAATATAGATATTTTGCTAATATTAGTCATAAAAATACTTAACGAAGTGTTTAACCTACTAAATTCATTGAACCTAGACAAGTGTGAAAGACAAAAATGAATTAGAAAATAAAAAATTAAAAAACACTCATAGGAATTAGAGTTGCAGCACAATAAATCGTAGTAACATTCCATCTAAATGACACTTTACAGGTAGATACCAGGTAGCATTTTAAAGGGCCGGTATTTAAGAATTAATTAATGTATTATGAGTTTTAGTTTTTCTGTTCACTTGTTTTGAGAGACAAATGTCTTGAATTTTATTATTTTAAATTTTCAGAATAAAATAACTATCGACTAATTCCTAAATAGCATCCCTAAGAATGACTGTTTAACGGAACCAAAGTGTGATTCGTTTGGACTCAAACGACAAAAATAGATGCAAGAAAAAGGCTACCATTTTATATAGAGCATTTGTTCACCCCGTTATACCTTAATGGCACGTTTGTCTATTAAAATATAGCGCGGTGAATAACCGCGCTATATTTGACCTCAAAAAGGGCGGGAGGTATAACACCTATATAGGAGGCGTTGTAGTATAGCGCCTCCTATATATGCGCTATACCTACTTAAAAAAGGGGGCTATCTCCTTCCCCAACCAGAAAACTAGGTAGTCCCAAACCCCTATCTTAGCGGTCCCCCCNCCTCTCCCTCCCCATTTTTTAAGAAAAAAACTCCATTGGAGCTCACCCGTCCCACAAAAAGTGTATCTTCTCTGTACTGTAGCAAGCTAACACCGGATCGAACGCGTTATCGTGTAGTGGATCTCGTCTATTGCTCGTTTCGGGCCCCAAATCATCAAATTTTCACATTTCAAATTTTTTTAAATCGAGGTATTCCGACGTATTTTTTGGTAAAACTCATGTATATAAAATGCTTATTAATTATTTTTTACTGTGGTCTATGTTTTTTGTGATCGTTTTGTGATAATTAATTTATTATTTTTTATCCAGATTAAATTATTTATGTGCTAAAAAATTAGTAAAAAAGATAAATTATTATTTTATGAATAATTAATATTATATGTGATTTTATTGTTGTACATATATTGTATATGTGAATTTATTATTGTTTAGTGCCGGTTAGTGTTATGCTGTGGTGTAGTTGTAATGTAGTGCCATTTAGCGTAGTAAAACTGATAATAAATTTTAGCTTATGGTAGTTGCCTTAGTCATGGCCATTTAAAGTAATGTTACTTTAGTAGAAAAATGTTGAAAACTAACATATGAAATATTAATATAGAAAATTTACCAATATGAGTATCTGTTATATGAATAATTACTAAATTATTTTTGTAGTTGTTGAAATTAATCATTTAATTATCTGTTAATCCCAAAAATAGCTGAAAAAAAGATGATAGTTCAAACACAAACTCTCTCGAATTTTAGTCAACAAATGCAAGAAAATAACATATAGAAAATTTGTCAAACTAAGTATTTTTATATGAATACATATTAATTATATCATGTATAGTTATGAAAATTAATTATTTAATTCTATTATACCCAAAAATACTTGAGTTAGAAACAAACATAATAATAACTGAACATATAAAATAATAAACTAACATATAAAATAATAAACTAACATATACAATAATAAACTAACATATAAAATAATGTAATAAACTAACATAAATAAAGATACCGCAATATATTTAAAGATGTTAGGCAATTAAACAAAAAAAATACTTTAATTAATTTTGTTCAATTTACAGACATCGTCATGGAAGTTCCCCCTGTGAATTCCAGACCTGCATCTCGAGAGGTATTGTTGCTACAGGGCAACCATATGTCTTCACACATCTAGGATGTGCAGTGTCTGTCCCAGACATTCCGCCCTAGAAGTATAGACGATATGTGGGAGTTTATTAGGGACCACCCACTGCATCCCTTATAGTTAGACGCCTTCAGGACACAGGTTTCTACAGGATCATAAAGATTAGCCGGTTGCAGTTCGACGAGGCGTTGATCACGGCTATTATAAATTGGTGGCGACCGGAGACCGGAGACGCACACGTTTCATCTACCCATCGGTGAGGCTACCATCACGCTTGAGGACGTGGAGGTTCTTTTCGGGCTGCCTGTCGATGGTATACCTGTAGCTTACCCGCATGCTCTTAGAGACTATACAGGAGTGGATTACCTTCATATGTTGCAGCGGTTTACCGGTTTCTAACCAGCGGAGCCGACTGCATTGAGTGGGGCCAGTCATTTGCAGTTGACACCCGTTCGGCAGCATCTGGTGGCGATGGATGCGGAGATTACGGATGACTCACCGCTAGAGGATATCGACCGGCACACGAGACTGTTGTTGTTGCTGATATTTGGTCGTATACTATTCCCAAACACTTCGAGAAACCTAGTCAACTTGAGATTTCTACATCATCTGGAACGGCTAGATGATTTATGTAGTTACAGCTGGGGTGCAGCTGTTCTAGGTTACCTATATAGGCAGATGTGCTGGGCGTCATAAGCACCTAGAGAGACGTTGTCGGATTTTTACCGCTGCTGCAGGTGAAAACATAGTCAATTCTTTTCATGATTATAACATACATAGTAAAAAAAAAGTACCTTAAATTTTACGTCCACAATCTATGTTAGGTTTGGCCCCTAGAGCGGTTCCTGCAGTTCCAGCCACCTCTACCACCGATCGCTTCAGATGCACCACCTCCACCGTTTCTCCCTTTTATCTTGGAGGTGGGTTGATAGGAAGTCTACGCATTTGAAGTCGAGGCTTGACATCATCTCCCTCATTACAGGGATTTGTTGGATTTACTTGAAGTCACGCAGGTACATATATACTTAAGTTTACTTGGCATGTCTTGATATGTATTATGTTTACTCATGATTCTTGTGTTTATTAAATAGTTTTTATGGAGGCCATACAACGACGCGCTCATAGCTGATTTGCCCGATGATTGCTCCCACGGCCGAGGTGTGTGGTACTCTTCCGTCCTACTGATATGTCTCGACATAGTCGAGCATCATGCCGCAGAGCGACTCCTTCTTCAGATTGGTCGCCCGCAGCTTGTACCTATTTCGCCCACTTGGCACGGGACTCATTACCAGCGGGATGATCGTTGCAGAGTTGACCAGACATATATGGCATGGCTAGAGGCCCAGATTGAGGTTTGGGACCAGAGGTATGACCTGATTTCTCCATACCCTTCACCTGACCGTATGGATGGCGAGCATGAGTACATAGGTTGGTATCGTAGCGTTACCCGACTTCTCGTCGGGAATCCTGTTCATTGCGCTGGAGGTCGGTACATTCCATACGCCGGGAGGCATGAGGCACTGGTATGTTAATTGTTATACTTACTTATAACGTTACATTATTCTTCCGTAATTAATATTTTACATGTTATGCATGCTATTGGCTTACATCAGTTTTACTAGTTGGGACTGCAGATACTGCAGCATATAGGCGAGCGAGCGGCAACTTTGCACGTGGGTTACTGATCTTGCTGCCGACACATTGAGACGTGCCCGAGAGGACGGGCTCCTAGGATACCGAGGTTGCTTATGTGCCGCCCGAAGCGTAGCATCATGGGCCACCAGTGGAGCCTGAACGTGGTAGACGTGGCAGGCATGACCAGAGAGGAAGGGCTGGCCCACGAGGTCATGGTGGTCGGCGAGATCGGGGTCCCCAGCAAGGGGGCGTTGAGGCACCATGGAGGATATTAAAGATGACCAGCCAGGTGAATACCCTGAGCCACACGATGCTCCTCATGATATGCCATCATTCAGCCTTCAGCCGTCGCCCAGGGACCTCGCACGTGACCCTGTCTGCTCCATTGTTGATTGCGGACATGGCCATTACGCGGCAGGAGTGGGATCAGTATTTTCCTGATCCCTCAGAGCCATTGACAGTTGCTGCTGATCGGCCAATACGAGAGGTGCATAGTAGGCGACGACTGAGTTATGGCTCATCATCGAGGGATGTTGAGGATCTTTCACATACTTCATCTACTCCGGTGCACCTTGATGTTCCGACAAAGCATTGTGGTGCTACTCAGGCGCATGTTTGTTTGTATTACTATTATTTCAATTTGTTTTTATGTCATTGATTAGTCAGTAATATCGTAAGTGTTCTTATTTTCTTAAAGATTTCGTCATCGCCCGTCACGGAGGCCACATTGTGCGATATTGACTTGCCGGAGACTGATGATGTTATACAGGAGACCGATGAGACCATGGTATGACCATTAAATTTTTTTTTGCTAACACATACGTTAGTATTTTCTATTTCATATACTAAACTATCTTATTAAACAGTAGGTTACTGCTGGCCCAACAACCGCTTCTACCGAGTCTGCCAGCTTTACTGACGATCACGCTGCAGCGCATCCTTCGATAAAGAGGTGATGTGATGAGGATGATCCTGAGAGCGAAGCCGGGCGGGATGGGTGCGCCTCAGGCCAGCCAATGCTTTAAAGCATACTGCCGTGGGACTCATTGATATGTATTATTAGTTGTATATATGATTAAATATGTAATAGCAATATTATTTATGTTTTACATAATTTGCACGTGTTTTTATTTCTCGATTTATTTATTACTTTAACACTAGAACACACACAAAAAAAAATGACAGCTTAATATAAATTAAAATTTGTTACTAATTAAAGATAATACATGACACGTACAACATAAAAATATAATACTACACTAAACGCATCAATGTGTTTGTTTAGTCACTATCGTCTATTATTCTATGTTTCAACCACTTAAAGTTATCTTCCAACCTATTTTTTTTTTCATCTCCCTCTTTTAGTTTCTCCTTCATTGTCGCAAATTGTTCTTGTAGTTTCAAGATCTGCAATTTGTATTCACTAGTCAGATTCCAAATGTTTTTCAAACATGATTTGTAGTATTCCTGGTTAATGGGTTCATCATACCATTCTTCAAAACCACATTGATTTTCGTCCTACCAATGGGATGATAACACAAGACTATCAATTAACATGTTATTTAAAAACTATTAACAAACATTTTTTCAAAAAATAATAACTTACAACTTGTTTACACATCCAATGTCTGCGAGGGAGATTGCAATTTGACCAACATCACTTTAAAATCGCACGTTTGTCACAGTAACATCTTGGTTCGTCATTCCGTCCAGTCATGTTGTAATTCTCGAAAATAAAAAATGAATGAAAAGTTTTTCTATTCGTTTCGTTGTAACGCAACTAATAACTAAAATGCGCGTGGTTTTTATAGGCAGCTAAGAGTAATTTTAGGTTACATAACGCATATTGGTGAGGCGCTATGTTTTGCATGATAATGATTCTTTAAGATACACGTGGGTCCAGCTTTTTCAGGTCGACAACTTTTTCAGGTCGACATTTTTTTCAGATCAACAACTTTTTCAGGTTGACATGACAATGCACATAGCGCATATTGGTGAGGCGCTATGTTTCGTGTGATAATGATTCTTTAGGGTACACGTCGGTCCAGCTTTTTCAGGTTGCCAATTTTTTCAGATCGACCTGACAATACACATAGCGCATATTGGTGAGGCGCTATGTTGCGAGTGATAATGATTCTTTAGGGTACAAGTGGGTCCAGCTTTTTCAGGCCGACAACTTTTTCAGGTCGACATGACAATACACATAGCATATATTGGTGTGGCGCTACGTTTAATATACAAGTTCGTGCAGTTTAGTTCTTCTTAAGTTGAACGAAGAGATCAGTATTCAAAGACCATTTGAACAATCATTACAACATCCATTTCAAAAATTCCACTAACATTTAATAAGTGGTTAAAGAAGAGGCAAAAAGGTGAAGGTAGTTCAAAAGATCCACATGAAATACGTCATAACGCAATCGATTCCCTACCTTGAAACAAATATGCTAGGTTGCTATACAGATTTGGTTGATGACAAGTGGTATGGTGTTCTATGTCTCTTGGAAAATAAGCCTATCAATATACACATTGATCTCAAAGTTGCAGGGCGCATTATTGAGGGCGAAACGCATTCTACAAAGTCTGAAGGTATGCGAATTTGGGGCGAAAAACTACAATGGATTCCCTTTTACTCAAAACGACGTGATTATGAAGTACTATGTCACTGGCATGGGCTATCTGTAACCCTCCAAACAAACACACACAAAGCTGAACCGGAAGTGATTCGGCATTTGATGAAGGAGATTTTAGAGATGGAAAAGGCACCAGCCGTTCATCATGCAATGGATGATCTTAACTATCTGGAAGGAACAGAGGATCAGTATTGGGATTTATTCGAAAATAAAAAATTGGATAGAGACAATGATTATCCTGTTTTCCCAATAGTTGTGGAGTGGGAGGGACTACCTAAGTTTGTACCACAGACGTTGGACATAGGAGTCCCATATTGTTGTAGAAATCAAGCACGTGGTCTTATTGATGATAGCGATGAAAAACAAGAAATGTGTGTCAACTGGGGCCTAGATTACGATGCCCTCGGTCCGGAAGGGTGCATACAAGATGTTAACAAAAAAGATGAAGACAATGACAGTGAAATAGTGCCAGACAGTGACAATAATGGCGAATGAAAATTGCTATTTATTTCTTGGGATGTATGCTAAATTATTGTATTGAATCTTTAATGCTAAACATCTATTAGATTTAACCCCATTAAAAACATAATTTTAATCCATAAATTTTGCAAACTGAAAATTTACAGACATTTAGTACAACAAAAATACCATAAAATAACACTATGTTTATCCTTGATAATGGGGCACATTGGATGAACTGCCACCTGGAGCTGAATTAGCATCGCTTCTGAAACCAGCTGAAGGACATTTACGACGATCATGTCTTGTTTGGGAACATATGCCACATTAATGTGCATAAACGGTAAAACCTAGATCCAATTGGTTCCGTAGTCGCGTTCTTTTTTGCACTTGCCGTTGATGCACATAATCCTTCTTACACACCATTTTAAATGGTTCTGGCGGTCAAAAATGCTCAGCACCCACTAGCTACAACTGTCCACTATAAGTTTTTAAGTATGCAGCAACACTATATTTGTTACCAACATACCTTGTTGCCGCGAAACCTATATGTTGAAAGCACTTCATGGCATGTGAGCATGGCAAGTGATAGATTGACCATTTTTCACATGAGAATAATCTTCTGGCTTCATTGAAAGTGTGTGTATTATTTTCGCGGTTGTAATGCAGTCCAGTGCGAACTTCAAAAATATTTCACTCACTGCAATACTGCAAAAATGAATGCGATTGTGCTCGCTTCTTATATTTCTCAACTCGTTTCATTGGTTGGGGCATAAATTCGACACCCCTTTCCATCAATGACGATGCACCTCTAGATCTTTCAACAAACCTCTTTGCCATCTGCTTGAAAGACATCCGCACCATGGCAGTGACAGGCAATCCACGTGCAGACTCAATAACCCGTTGAAAGATTCTGACACATTTGTAGTCAGAATTCCCTATCTTCTGCCACCATCCTTATACAAAGTCCACTTGTCAAGCTCATGTCGCATCAACCAATGATAGGCTTCTGGGTCTTCCCGCCTAATCAGTTCTATTCGCCTCCTGAATTTACACTCTTAGTGATCTGTTGCAGCCATCCACATTAAATCATTTAAGTCCTTGTTCGGATAAGCCCTCTGGAAGTTGGCCTTCAAGTGCCTAACATAGTAACAGTTGTAGGCATACGGTTCCTGCCATTCACGCAAATTCTGTACAGAACTTAAAATACCGCCATGCCGATCATATATTAGACAAATACCTGAATGCTGCTTCACAACGTGCTCCTTCACGTGGTTCAAAAATAATGTCCATGTCTCTTGGTTTTCATTGGCACAAATAGTAAATGCTAGGGAAAATATACTTCCATTAGCATCTACTGCAACGGCGATCAACAACTTAATATCATACTTTCCATAGACATGAGTGTCGTCTATGGATATTACTGGCCGAGAATGCACAAAACCATCAATGGCTAGTTTAAATGCCTAGAACACATATTTGAATATGTATTTTGGTATTCATGGACTCTGCTCAAGCTTCTATTCAACAACAGTCCCGGGGTTAAAGTGTTGCAATGCAGCCATGTAAGTGGGTAGAGCGGCAAAAGACTTATCCTAGTTACCATATACAATTTCAAACGCACGTTTACGCCCGAGAAATGCCTTTATTTTGGTAATGGTACATCCATATACCTGGTGGACAGATGTTATACACTATTTGATCTTGTACCTTATGGACGCTTCAATATGTGGAATCAAGACTGGAGAAATCAAGTCAACATTCAAGTTAAAATGATTCCACTGAATATGTCCGTTTCACAATTGTGGGTGCCAATGTATTTCCCTACAATCCACATATTTATTTTTAACTTTCTCGCACGCAGCATCCAATTACAACCTTGAAACCATCTACGACAAATAACCTAGTATACTTCCGTAAAAGACTTATGAACCACGATCTCACGACACTCTTTTATGTTGTACATTCGCACCACCCTGCTTAGGAGCGCTTTATCAGCAAAAAACATGCCCTTTGACAGCACCATTGCTCTAGATTCATCCCACATTGCTGTCCGAATTTCGTCAAGATCCCTTGTGAGGGCATCCACATCCGGCATACTTGGAAACTAATCAAGGTAGGGAATCACCGTTGAATGAAACAACACATGATGCTCGTATACTCTTGGTCTAACGGGAGGTGGAGCATGCTTCCTCGTCAAATCAGGTTCATCAGTCTCGCCCTCATCATCATCACCCTCATTAGGGAAGGGTGTGTCATCTCCAGACTCATCAACATTGTTGTCATAATCAATATCATCTTCCTGACTCTGCGCATCTGCCAAATCCCGATTAAATATGTCGTCTTCGAAAAATTGAGTAAGGACAGGACCTTCAAGTTGCTCGTTTTCACTACACAACCAATAAAATAATGAGTTTCCAAAATTCATCCAAACTTTACATAAAAACTTTATTACTTAACTTACAAATCAGAATACGTTGATATTCCATGATGCACATTATCCTGTTGCTAATGACTCCCGGATGGACAACCATGATCCAACACACCAAAACTAGGTATATTCCAACTGCGAACGTCTTCAGCCTTGACGTACATTTCCAACATTTTTGTTGCGAACATCTTCAGCCTTGACGTACATTTCTAACGTTTTTATCACAAGAAGTTCCCGGTGTTTATCCGGAGCCCTCAAAAAATCTGTCAGAGTTTCATTGTCCTCGATGTTAAATTCAACATAACAAGTAACCCCTTGTGAAGTAACAGAATAGGGATATCCTCCGGTTACTTTAATATTAATCGAACGTTTGCTCACACTCATTTTTTTTACGTAACAACGATACTATTCTATCATACTCCATTGTAAGTGGCAACTTAACAAAACACTATAGAGAGCAATTATAGCGTACTAAGTTATTCTCCACCACAACCTCACCTCCAATATAACGAAACCCTAATTTTTCACTCTTCGGACATTATGAAAAAATGCAAAATAAGTTAACGAACAAATATTTTGGAAGATCTGAAGGATCCTGAATGAATTTTTACCAAATTCTGAAAAACCTTAAATAAGAAAAAAATCAGTCCAGAGGGTATAATTATTTCATGTATATCGCATGCATAATCGGCGCTATATATGTAGCGCGTATATTGCATGCGCTATACCCTTATGAATTATTGATGAGTCAGTAAAATGCAGCTGAATTATTTGTGGGGTAGGAAAGTTCAAATATAGCGCGGTTATTCATCGCACTATATCTTAACGGAGAAACGTACCATTAAGGTATAGCGCGGTGAATAATCGCGCTATATATAAAATGATAGTTAATTTTTTTCACTTATTTTTGTCGTTTGAGTCCAAAAGAACCACACTTTGGTTCCGGACTCCTGTTTGTGTACTTCCCCAAAATGGAGGGCTCTAATTTTCATAATTGATCTTACTCTCTTTTAGGTTATGCTTTGCATATGTTTATTAATAGGTCAATTTGGAGACAACCCAAATTAACTCATCCAACAACTTGCACTACTAGAAAATGTCAATTTTTCGACCATCATTTCCTCGAAAATCACGTATTTTCGCAAAGTGGTTGAATTTTTTTTTACCAAAACAGTTGCAAAGAGGAAAAAACTGGGAGATCGGCTAAATTTGACTTTTGCGACAGAAACGGTCGGTAATTCGCGACCGAAACTGTCAATAATTTAAAATAAATTATTAATAATTTCTTGATAGTTCCCACCGTCTTGGTTGGTAATTTTAATAATTAATTTAGATTAAATTCATAATTTTCGACCAAATCGGTCGAAGAAATTAAAATTAAATTAAAAAGTAACTAATTTTTCTGACCACTTCAGTCGTAAATCTGGGAATTCCCATTTAAGTTTTTCGACCAAAGTAGTCGGAAATCAATTGAAAAATCTGAATTTTTCAGCAGAATTGTGCTGCATTTTAAGCTACACCACCTGCAATTCAAAACCAATAATTCAACCAACCTAATTATTCAAATATTAAACCAATCATTTAACCAACCAACAAAACATCAAATATTAAACTACTAAACTATACAACGTACACTTTCAAGCAAGTGTAAACACATATATTAAAACACATTAAAGTATAATAATTTCAACTAAATGATATTCAAGTTTAAAACACAAAATCCAAGTGTAAAACCAACCAAGCAGAAACCAATAAAGTCTAGACTCATATTACATTCAAAATTAGTACTACCGATCATCATCGGTTTCAGTCGTCTCATTGTTAGATTATTCTATTGAACGTTGTTTTCCGTGGTTTACTATGAATGTTCGCATCTTACTTATTGTTTCTTGAGTATTATTTCATTGTTGAGATAATTCATCGATTTGCGTCCACATTTTCTCAATTTCTTCGGGTGAAGCAGAAATACCACTAAATAATGCAGCTGGACGACGGCTGCGCTCCAAGTTCGTAGACTCTACCTTTATTTGTTTTAATGAGAAATAAAAAAATATATTGAAATGAGCAAGATAAGAAATATACAACTTGTGCAAAATAATATTAAAACAAAGTCATATATAAATAATTAGTAAAATAGTCTATATCTGGATTATAAACCTAGATCGAACCTAATTTATAACAGTTAATTAGAAATTAAAAAGTACGTACACCTGATGATTATTTGCATTGGAAGAAATTTTGTTAATACTTACAAAGTATTTAAACCATTTTGCAAACTTAGGATAAACATGCTCATGCCCATATGTACCCATAAACCAAATGTCTGACATATTTAAAGCTTTTCATTAGTTAAAATAATTGATAATTGAGATTGAATATAAGTCAGTAATATAAATGTACACTTATGTATAATAAGGTTGGACTTCGGGACAATTTAGTAGAACATGTGTTGTAGCTGACTCTGGCTCCATCTCAGTCAAAAATCATGTTGGACTACGTTTTGGACCGCCTTTTTCAGGTTGATTGAATATGGAAAAGGGTGGTGCCAATGGATCGATATTGCCACCATCATCATGTCGATTAGGTCTATTTCTTAAACATGGAACATCATGTTCAAAATAATATGAACAGAAATAAGATGTTTCTTTAGCCAGATATACCTTACACATTGATGCCTCAATCCTTGATCCATTTTTCACGGTCCACTTACATTTGCCAATTATCCTGCATAGCACGATTTTGAGATAAAATAATATGAAAATGAAACACATAAGGATTAATGATTAAAGATAATTACCTATCGAAAGGATACATCCATCTATATTGAACTGGCCTTCCTAGCCGTGCCTCTTGCCCAAGGTGAATTAGAAATGTTCCATCACATCGCAAAAACCAAGTGGGAAATTTTTTGCCAACTTGTTTAAAGTTAAGCGAATGTTACTGTCCATGTAAGCTAGGTTCTCCGCCCTAAGTGTGCTAGAGCACAACTCCTTGAAAAATAAGCATTCTCTGTGATGAGCTTCCGCATTCTATTAGGCAAGCATTGAATGCAATAGGCATCAAAGATTCCATAGACGTCAACTTTAATTCTTTCATGTCAACACACCCAGATAAGTTTGATGCATACCCATCAAACATCTTCAAATTATTAACCCAATCACAAATCTCTCTTCTTTCATCCAAAGTGAATGTGTAACTGACCTTAGGCTTTTGAATCTTGTTGTTCAAGTATGTCAAGTACAACTTAGCCCGCCTACAATATTCTTTCAAGTTCATCCTGGCCTTCAAATTATCTTTTGTCTTGTTGCTTACATTCATCACAGTATTAAACAAGTTGTCAAAAAAAGTTCTTCTCGATATGCATGACATAAAGATTATGCCAAAAAAATTGTGCTTCCAATAAGGTAACTCCCAAAAAATGCTCTATTTTGTCCGTTGTGTGTTACACCATATCCCGTATCTTATTAGGCAATGGATACTCTGTTACCTTAGGTAGATCCCTAACTCTGTTCCAAATATCTTCAGGTGACAAGACATGCGGTGACTCCTCAATCAGTTTTGTCCTTCATAAATGCACTAATATTTTTCCTAAACTCATGATCCATTGGCAAAAACGCCGACGACACCATGTGTTCTTGCATCCATGTTTCAAAGTAAATGCCTTTGTGTCTTCCATACAGGTCAGAAAAGCTAACTTTCCAGCAGTTGATCATCCGGACATCATTCCAGAAGCAGAAAAATTATTTATAGTCCACATCAAAGCAGCACGGAGTCTGAAATTTTGCTTAGTTGATACATCATATATTTCCACACCTTCATGCCACAATAACTTCAACTCATCAATTAGGGGCTGCATGTATACATCAATGAATTTTTTTGGATTGCGTGGACCTAAAACAATACAAGTTAGAAACAAATATTGACTTGTCATATACAATTCAGGCGGCAAATTATACGGCGTAACAAACACTGGACGACATGAATATGGTGCAATAGACACTGCAAATGGAGTGAATCCATCAACACATAATCCCATCCTAATAATTCTCAGTTCACCGGCAAAGTCTGGGAACATCCTATCAAAATGCTTCTATGCTTCTCCATCTGATGGATGACATAGCACACCATCTAGCCTTCTATGTTCGTAATGCCATCTCATATGAGCAGCGGAATTCATTGATAAATACAACCTCTTTAACCTTGGTATAAGGAGTAAGTAGTGCATTACCTTTACTGGAACCTTCTTCTGTTTAGCATTTGTGACTTCTTTGTAACGTGACTGGTTACAAAATTTGTAATTTTCTAAAGCTGCATCATATGCAACCTTTCTCACAACAATCAATACTCTCTGATGAAAGACCCAACTTGGAAACCAATTTCTTTGCCGTGTAAAAATCTTTGGGCAAGTCAATCTTGGTCGGATTAAGTTCATTCATAAGGCCAATGATAGAATTCCGTTTGAGAAATAGAATTATCCGATTTAATACCTAGTAATCTAACTGCAACTGACGACATGGAATGCACTGCGCCGTGATAAAGCGGATAACTAGCTTCCTCTAACTGTTTGAAGAAGCTCTTAGCCTCATCATTTGGTTCGGATTGAGCCCCAGAGAACATCTCAAAATCATCCATCATCATTTCATTAAATCTAGAATTTTCAACATTAATATTCTCCGCTATGGGACTACATTCTTCACCACCAGATGAGTTTTGAAAATGAACATCATCTGCATTAGCATGACTCTCCCCATGCAGAGTCCACACATAATAATTTTTCATAAATCCATTTTTATACAAATGAACAATAATAATATCGGGCCCCAATAACTTAAGACACTTGCATTTCACGCAGGGGCACCTAATCGTTCCTTCAATAAGGAAATCATCAAGTGCCTTTGCCTTAGCAATAAAGCTAGCAACCCTTTCTATAAATTCATCCCGCAACTCCGTACGATTCGGATAATTCCTATTATATATCCATCTACGATGCTCAAATCCCATCCACACAAGCAAAAAAACTTGAAATTTATAAGATATATAAAATTATTTAGTTTATTTAAAGTAATTAATAGGTTACGCCAATTCGAAAGTTTTTTTTTTATAAATTTACTTACTATTGCCAACATACTTTAATTAATGTGTTATATCTAGATTACAATTCTCTAACACAAAGAGAAAATTAGAATTGATATATTTAAAATAGTTTAGTTTATTTAAACTAATTAATAAGTTATATTCTTCCAAAGGTTCCATTTTAAAATATTCTAATCATTATCCCAATGCACTTTAACTAATACGTTATATTCTTCTAAATTAATATCATCTGACACTCGAACTCTCACATTAATCCCTATTCTAAAATATAAGTTTTTGACTATACCGATTAAATTTGAATAGCTTGTTATATATTCATAAAGTCCATGTACACATCACTAATATTTTTAAAGAAATGAAAACAAAAAGACTAAAGTGTGGCGCTTCTAGCCTTAGTATAAGATGCATTTGAATTTCTATTGACTTAAGCGGTCAATCTATTATTTTTATTGTTTTACAAGCTAGCTCTCTGCATTTACAAGTACTAATGGATTTTAAGAAAGATTGTCACTTTGTTCTTATACAATTGAGGTAATCACGATTATTTTCAAACATGTCAAGAAGTAATTAAGTTTGACAACAAAGTTTGAGCTATTCAAATAACATATGTGAATACCTTCTAATAAAGAATTAAAATGGTCATTTAATCAAAAAGTAGACATGAGGTAATCACGAAATTTTTGCTTGTTCGATCCAAACCTAAGCCGGAACTTGTCAAATGAAACTCAAATATCAACCACAATCTTCACAACAATAATTAAAACAAACCCTACAAATCAAATTTTCAAATTTGCCTAAAAAAATCAAGTCAAATAATGAAATTCTAAACTTGCTAAACTTCAAAGTCAAAAGAAGAAATCTAACAAATAAATTGCTTAGCTAGCTCCAAAAACACCGGACAAGAGAAAGTAATCACGTCGGAGAAGGTGAAATCACGGTTGATTCACTAAAAAATTTTGAAAGAAAAAAATCATTATGTAAAAAAGAAATGATGGACAGAGGGAGGAGAAAAAAAATAGAAAGAGAAAAGAAGAGAAAGAAAGAAAGGGGTCGGGCATAGGGTTTTTAATTTTTAATACGTTTAAATTTTCCGACCAAATTCGTCGCAAATTAAACTTTTAATTTTTTAAAAATGTTTTGCGACCGATTCGATCACAAATACAATCAAAGGTAAAATTTTGACTTTTAAATATAGACGGATTCGATCGGAAATTTGGTATGCGAATTTTAGCGCCAAGCTATGTGACCACTATTATTGGAAACATGGTCGAAATTATTTAATAAAAATATAACTATTTTTTTTAATTTTCCGACTGTTTCCATCAGAAATTTTTGATAGCTTTTTTTCGTCGAAAATTTTCGATCGGAATTTAACTTTTTTCTAGTAGTGTTGGATCGATTTGAGCTACTTTGTTAAGGCAACTTAAATTGATCATCCTGAAGAAAATGTTGTTTAAAAAAAGAAGATGCTAGATTTCTATTCTATTCGTCCGATAATTGAGTCTGTTTTCAAGATGTGCGTATTTCATCATTTTTTCTCTCTATAAAGAAAGACAAACTAAACATTATTTGGTGGTTAATCAAATGATAAAATACAAAACAAAAATAATAGTTAATAAAATATTTTTTTTAATATATTAAAGTCTAATGTATTAGCAACTATTGGGATTCAATTTCGAGATCAATTCGACAATGAAACTCTTTAAGCAATGATCTTATCTATGTCATTTCTCTTGACGCGATACAAAAGAGGACTTTCGAGAGTCACTTAGTCCCTTGACCTCTTCTCTCAAAAAAGACGCTGTGCGAGCAAGTCGATCAAAGTCACAGAGGGGAGGGAATGTTTATTTACAGTTGTTGTAGTACGACTTTTCATTTCCTGTTCGGTCTTTCAATAAGTAGTTAGCTGCGGGCGTAATATGTATTTTTTATATATTTGGTTAACGAATATAATTAGTTTTTATCAACCGGTCAAATGTGTAACTTGTGCTTTTATAATCTCAATCGGCCCAACTCTTCTAACTCCATTAAAACTTGAGTAATTAACTTAAATAATCGCAGAACTTTGACAAATTAGGCCATAGCACGATCTCTTATCTTGATTCTTGACTTGTTAAGATAGGTCATGCCCCACTTTTTGTTTGACCTGATTTGGTCTACTTAAATTTAGTCCAGCCATTTCATTTGTCACTCCTTTATCTGTGCAAGAGACGAGGAACTAGCCTACTCGTGCCTTTTTTTCAAGATCAACTTTCGCATTAGGACAATGAACATGAGCCACAGCTTCTTAGATAACGTCGTCCAATTATTATTGGTATTCCTCTCGTTGTTCTCATATTATGTACAACACTATCTACTTAGTCCGTCTTAAAAAGATAGCATATTTTTATATTTATAAATAATTTAACTTTAAATTTTATATTTATTTTTAATGACATTCTTTTATAGCCACAAAAAAATTTATGATATGTTTAAGATTAAAGTTTCAAAAGTGCTTTATACTTTCTTAAATTGCGTATAGATACAGTCAAACACTGCCACATTAACTGAAACGACATATTTTGCTCATGCACATGAAAGGTGCTAAAACTTTGAATAATCAACCTCTGTTTATCTTTTCTTAAAATTGTCCTTTATGTCACCTAGATATTTCTTCATCTTACCTATTAAAGTTTTACTCAAATGTAAATCAAAAGTAAATACTGTTTACATTATTACCAACTATTGCTTCAATCAGCTTGGCTACCAAAATGAGCAAAAACTATGATAATGAAACTAAAAATAATTTCTTAGTAGCTTAGATTTTTATATCTTTTTGTCTAGAAGAAAAATGTTTTTCCTTTCACAATTTCATTTTTGGCTCACATTGCAAATATTCAATGTAGAGCTTTTCAACAGTGCAAGCTGAGAGAAATATAATTAAGGTGTGTACAAGCAAAACAAAAAAAGATCTTCTTTTTACCCCAAAGCTATAAGATGAAAGAAATAGAATTATAGAAATGTTCGAACAAAAATTTCTTCTTATCTTAGCCCCAAATCTGTACAAACTGAAAATAGGGGCTACTTAAAGCATTTACATGGTGTAAAAAGAGGAAGAAAATGTTAACAAATAATTGGACCAAAGAGGAAGGCAAGTTCCATACTAACAGAACATTTAGTTTTTGATATTTTCTTAAAAGAAAAAACTTCAGAACAAAATTCTCATCCATTAGGACCCTGTGCTTTATTGGCTCCTCGAGCTCTCGTAGCTAGACGGCATCGTATTTGGGTAACTTAAGTTGTCCTGCATAAATCACGATGAAAACTGCGTCAAGAAAAGAAAAGAAAATTTCCAGCACGGATAAGTTTTGATGACTGCATTACATATACAAAAGTATAACTATGTGATATTTCATCAAATATCTAACGAAGTTTAGTTTATGGATTTAACGTATATACGCTGACAATCTAAAGAAGGTTTACACGGTTAGTCAGGGGCGTATCTAGAATAGAAGCTATGGGTCAGATTCTATAAGTTGCCAAAAAATTCATTAAATATGTACAGATATTATTAGATGTGATGTGGTCGATTTTTGAGTCTGAACCATAAAGTTCATATTCAGGCCGATCCACCTTTGCAGTCAGTATATTGTAACATGTTATAGTAGGTAACTTGGCTTATAGTCCAGGCTACTAATCTCGCTTTTTATGGACGAGATACCTGTCGTTACCTTCTCGGTGAACTGACAGTGTATAAAAGTTAAACTCTTAATTCATGCATCTTGACTTACCCGGGAGAGAGAAACTTGGCTATGATTTGGTGAGACATTGGAATTGTACATAAGTGATGGGCATGTGTTATCTTCTGCAAGAGCTCTCAATCTTTCTAATTCTGGCAAAACAACCTTGCCAAGATCCGGTCTGTCTTTTCGCCTTAGCTCAGAGCATTGTAGTGATAACTTGGCAAGACTCAAAGCCTCATCGACTGGCCAATCAGGAATAGCTGGATCAAGCATTTCATTGAAAGTCCCTTTCTCAATTGCCCTATCAACATAATGAGTCAATCCCATTGGCGGCTTAGCTGTTAAAATCTGCAAGAATATGATCCCTAAGGAGTATACATCCGATTTTACACCAAGCATGCCGGTTTGCTGATATTCAGGGTCTATATAGCAGAAAGTTCCAGCAGTTGACGTCATTCTATATTGAGTAACAGTATCTGCTACTGATGGAGGGACAAGACGGGCTAAGCCAACATCACTAATCTTACTCACAAAGTTGCGATCCAGCAAAATATTGCCTGGCTTTAGATCACGATGCACTAATGGTTCAGGTTTGCTCTGGTGTAGGAAAAGCAAACCAGTAGCTATTTCAGCAACAATCCGAAACCTCTGCTGCCAAGAGAGCGGTGGCGTCTTTCCTCGGTGGAATAAACGGTCTTCTAGACTTCCATTTGACATATACTCATACACCAGGCATCCATATTCCGGACAGGCTCCTAAAAGAAGCACCATATTAGGATGTCGTATGCAGCTCAGGACTTCAACCTGCAATAGAAGAATATAATTATTGACTAGTAAAAAATACTAACTATATTTATTGTCCTCCACTGCTAAACATAATTTGGTCAATATAACATACCAATGTTCAATTATGGGGCATTATAACAATCAGCGGCGGAACCAGAAATTATTACAAGGGGATTCAAAAAAATTCTAGGATGTCACAGTTGGAATTTGAACCTATAAGACTTCAACCACTTTCCGACTATACTTGAATGTTTCCATATCAAGAGAATTCAACAGCTCACATATAACCAAAAAGGATCATATTTACTCTATTTGTGCAGTATAATTTTTCCGCCAAAGGGGGTTCGAAACACCCTTCATTCTACTTAGATCAGCACAGATAACAATTTGTCTAGAGATTATATAGCCCTTTGTCTTATTTTTGATCAGATGCTATTCATTCTATTTTGAAGATTTCCCCTTGCTTACTTATCTGCTGATACTTAAGTTTACAGTCCGTTTAAATTAAACTTATCGCCCCCCCTCCCCCACCTCCCCCNAAACCCCCTTTCCCCCACCCCTCCCCGGTAAAATTAGACTCTCAGGCCATGAAACAAACATGCCTGAAGCCTGTGATAAACATAGGGAGGTAACACATAACAGTGGGTGGTAAGCAATTTTCTCTAAAATCATTGAATTCGGATATCGTTCTTTCAAATACTTATCCAACAGTAGTTTGTATCTTTCACTGAATTACCTCTTGCTGAAACTGTTGTCTTCCATGAGCAGCATCAGGACGAAGAACCTTAACTGCAACAGGCGTATGATCGAGGTAGCACTTATACACTGGCCCATAGCCTCCTTCTCCAATTTTACGAGTTTGGGCAAAGTAGTCTGTTGCAGATTCAATCTCCTCAATTGTATATTTCCTGTACCTGAAATCAGAGTTTGTAAGTTTATTCAGTATCTTATTCTTCTCTTCTGCTTCTTTTAGAGCTTTCATTTCTGCGCTGATTCTCTTTTGCGCTTCTAGTTCTGCAAGCCGCTGAGCTGCCTCTGCATGCTCAATGGCTGCTCTGGACTTTGCTTTTTCCTTCTCGGCAAGTGCCAACGCAGCTTCCTCCGCTAAACGTGCCTCTTCTAATCGTCGTTGTTCTTCCTGTTTCCAGCGTTGGAGTTCCATCGCCTGCAACAAACAACATGTTAGTACATCCAATAGAATCGTTAGGGCGCACGGGAGTATTAGTTTATCGTGCCTTTTGTTTTGCTGTAAGTGCTTCCCTGCAAGCCGTACTATATAGTTCCATTGTTTGCTTAAGCTCCTGTTTTAGCCTTCTCATTTCTGCTTCTATATCATCCTGTAAGCCAAAGGAGAGGTGTAAATATAGAACAAAGATTGCTTAAAGGCATGAAGTGAAGAGCCACAACAATAACAACACAACAACAACAGCAGCATACACAGTGTAATCCCACAAGTGGGGTCCGGGGAGGGTAGTATATACGCAAACCTTACCTTGTAGAGGTAGAGAGGTTGTCTTCGATTATGTTTTGACAATATCTAAAGTATCAAAAGAATTTCTTACATATACTTCTGGATTCTAGCATCCAAAAACATGTTCAATCCTATAATTATGACATTCCTTAGTTTTATATCCTGACTCGTTGTTTGAGAAGAGCGAAAACATAAGTTCAAGATAGCCTTTAAAAGAACACCAAATGATGAAATGTCAGTTACCTCACAAGCAAACAACTACAGTGCAGGAATCCAAATTCCCTCCCCCCCCTCAAGCAGAAGCTATAACGGACTATAAATTTTAGATCCTATCACCACTCTTTAACATACTCTAACCGAAACTAATTTGCTTTATATCCATTCATTGAATAAGAAAGTTCAGTCAGACAAAATATATAAACATGCTTTTAGCCTAGTCTACTTGAACTAAGGATAATTGTCGATCTATAGAGAAAGATAAATGGTCTATAAATATTGAGTCAGATTTTACAGTTTACCAAAAAAAAAGTAATATTTTCAAATGCTTACTGCTGGTCCTTGGGAGATTGATGGTCTATCACTCTCGATCAATGAAAGTGATAGTTCAGACGGAGTCAGGGTGTCCACCGATCTCCGCCCAAACTGTGTGGAATCAAAACTTTGGGTCTCAAAATCTGAAAAGCCTGAAAGCCGAGGAGGGGTCGGTCCACCACCATCATATCCATCAGAAAATGAAGAATAGATGTTGTCTATGCTTGGCCTACCAGAACTGACATATGATATATCAGTATCTGGCAAAGATGTTTCATATGGTTTTCCATTAGGGCCTTTCCTGTGGGTGAACGGCGACCTGTTTAAAATAGTAATATTCAACTTAGGCCTTCAAATGAGAAAACTATGCAAAACTATAGTGCTCTGAAGAGCAAAATCCGTAAATTTCAAAATCTTTCAAAGAACTTGCATCGCTGACTTTGACATTCTCATATTGTATGCAACAAATTACTGTTATCAAAACATGGTACTCCCTTCGTCCCAATTTGTGTGCACTGTTTGATTAGGCACAAAGTTTAAGAAAGAAAGAAAGACTTTTGAAACTTGTGGTCTAAAACAAGTATTAGACATTTTTTGTGGTCATAGATCATCTCATTAAGGGTAGAAGGGAAATTTTAAAGTTGAATTATTGCTAAATATAGATAGGTGCCATTCTTTCTGGGACAGACCAAAAAGGAAAGTGTGACACATAAATTGGGACGGAGGAAGTACAGTTTATGCGGATATCAAGATAATTTTTCCGACTTACTTGATATTCATTGTGTCATTTTGAAGGGTAGATGGTGGCGGATCACAAACAGGTTTCGGACCTCCTGAATAAGGACCTATACAACACAGTTATAGAATTACAACAAGATACAGCCAAAACTTGATAGAAGAACTTGCTACTAGCGGTTGGTTCACCTCTTAAACTAGCAGCAAAGGGTGTTGAACCTTCAAAAGGAGCAAATTTGGTGCTGGCCGGCTGCATTAACTGGTGACGTAGTGGATGGATAAAAGGCGCGGGGCGAGAAGCAGCACGTGTAGATGCGATCTTTCCAGATTTGGAGATGACATGTACAGTACAGAAATCAGGAACCCCTTTTAAAATGCCTCCTGGAATGTCTTTCGCTTTAAATCTGTGATGCAGAAAAGGCTACTGAATTTAGATAATCTGAAGATGTTCTTTTATTCAAATATAACTGATCTAATGAAACCTCAATGAAAGGCGAAAGACATGCACACACTTACATATGTACGAACACCAGTTTCTTTTACTTCTTCACAAGAACTCTTTAAAGTATATTTTAAGCAAAGTTTGTAGCATACTTATGCACTAAACGAGAGAAAAATGAGAATGTCACTCCATATATGGATCAAGGACACAAATTTGGGCACATACAGCAAAAGGAAGGCGGCCAAATTTTTGACAATAAGCTCTTACTTTTTGTTTGTTATTTCAGTCTATAAAATTTTGCTATTAGGTGGCTGAGAATGGAAAGAAAATCAAGTGGAATTAAGATAACATATTAACTGTTCAGGGTATTATGATTGAAAAATACTTCCATCATAAGCTCAACACTCCATGCATAGACAGAGTCATACCTGAGAAGACCGCCTCTTGTTGTAGCACCAAGAATCAATACCTCTATTCCTGTCCGATTCACATACTCAACAACTGCTTTGACCACATCCGTGTCGTCTAACACAACATCATGGCATTGTATCTGTTTTTTTAGGATAAGAAGAAAAAAAATTAGAAATGTGAAAAGCTGAAGGAAATAATGAGCAAGACTTGAAAAATTTTACGAATTTTTGTTAATCTTCTCCTAGGTTTATATGGGAATTCATCTAAGGTTGAGTTACTAACATCTTTCCGTGTACAAAATACTCGGAAAGGAAGAAACAGTTCCGTTGTCTGCGGATCCAATGCACTATTTCCCGATCCAGCTTCATCAGAAATCTGGTTTGATTCTGAAATGTAAAAGTACACAGTTATTTCTGCAACTCAACAATAAAAGAAAAACGTCCAGATTTAATACTTGTCACTTTCCCATTTATCCTCATGCATAGGAATTTGGAGTAGTCTTAAGCAGCGCAGATAAGTTACTTAACCAATTATACATGTTTAATCTGTTTTAGAGTTATATGTTCTCTTCTTTTCTAAAAGCACAGATAAGATAGATTTTCTTTTTCTAAATTTAAAAGCAGCAACTTGTACTTCAAACGGAATGTTACTATGTTAGACAGGGAAATAATACTATCATCGACTGGAAAATGCATGAGAGAGGGAAGAGTATTTTGTAAAAGGAAAATTTTGTATTAACCATTTAAGCACAAAACTTGCAGAATGCAGCAGTCAATCTGATCAGAAACAAGCAAATAACTAGCTCAACTTTCGGTAAATTAATATGATTAGTCAAGTATGACTCAGAAAAAGAATCTGTAAGTATTGAGCTAATTACATCTTCACTCGTTCTTTGTTAAGGTACAACTACTTGTTCACCTGTCATACTTAGATTTCATTTCTCTTAAATGTATGGACCTCTTTGTATGTCCATCTCAGTTATCAGATAGAAAAGAAACTACTGGACTATGTAATTATAACTTGCTTCCTTGCGAGTATTAGAGAATCCAATATAGGGAGGATTATAGAGATCAAATCTATTAAGTCAATAAGTTCTTTATTGACTTAAAACCTCACTATTTTTTACTTAAAATTTCTCTGCTATATGTTACTAACATTTAAATCTTACTTTTTTCCACCTAGTGATATGAACTTCTAGCTAAAACACAAGCAAATCAAAAATAAAAAGATTGATATATGTCCAATAAGATTTCAACATGCGAAGACCTATTGGTCAATGAAGATGAAAACCATGAGAGATAAGGGTTCAAATCCTAGGAGAAACAAAATACTAGGTGATTTATTGCCATCTGCCTAAGACTTGGCGGATAGAGTTATCCGTATGCAATCATGTTTTGCCCGTGTTTGACGTGGCAAAAATTTGTTTACTTTGACAACTAA
The DNA here is from genome assembly GCA_002018475.1 of Nicotiana obtusifolia. Lineage (NCBI taxonomy): Eukaryota > Viridiplantae > Streptophyta > Magnoliopsida > Solanales > Solanaceae > Nicotiana > Nicotiana obtusifolia. The sequence goes on from MCJB01024327.1 coordinate 73,965, forward strand.
CATAAATGATGTTAAAATGATTCCTCTCTTTCTGAAAATAAAATTGTAAATCGTTCATCGTGCTTAAACTTTTGCACCTTTTCCATGAGAACACCGAAAACCTACCCATCATCAACAGCATTTCCAGACAATTTCAAGTTGATTCTTACCTCTATTTATGATAGACTTCATGGGATCCGAGGTATACACATTTAACCTAATTTCTTCATCTTGATTCATACAGGCGGTCGTTCTACAAGATCAACATGTACAACCAAATACTTGATTATCCAATATCTTTGCTAGAGTGAGGTAACATATATTCGTGGAATAACAAGCCTAGGTATACACATTCTACTTAATATTTTTATTCTAATTTGTACAAGTGGTCATTCTATTACATCAACACGCACAAACAAATACCAGAGTCACCCGGTACCTGTGTCACATGTGTCGGTGAGATCAGATAGCAAGTAATCCATGGGATAGTCGAGGTCCAAGCAAGCTGGTCGGACACCACTGTTATTAAAAAACAAACATGCACAAACAAATACATATAATGTAGAGAGGGAAAGAGAAGAAGAATTACTTGTAGGAGTGGATTGACCAGAGGAAGTCGCAAATTGTTTAAGTTTGACATGGATCAAAAGAACTGTTTGGCCTTTGGCTAAAAGATAATCGACTGTCCATTTTAGAGCAATTTGACTTCCTTTATCTTTGTCTATTGCCACTGCTATTAATTTATTTGGTGGATGCATTCTTTCTCCATGCACAGCTTGTGGTGGATGCCACATTTCTCTCTTTTAATCCTACCTCCAAAAAATTCATATGTTTCAAGAACAAATTCCTATTCCAGATACTCCAACAATTCCAATTTCTAACATATTATTGTCAAATTCAAGAAAATAATGTGTACCCTTTTATATCTTGTTTCTATCTTCAACCCATTTGAGGTTCTTGAAAATTATAACGATAACAAAAATCATTTAGTGAATTCTCTCTTTCCATAAAGAATAAAGATGATTTTTTAGTCATTGAAACATCAGAGAATTGTGGGGAGCTCCACCTTTGGTGGATATTTAGTTACTTTCAGTAATAGTAACCACTACTTGAATTAACAAACTCCCCTTTCGTCATTGGTCAAAGGGCAAGCTCCTAGAAGGGAAGTTGAAGCTCACTAGCTAGTTTCAAATCTAGAAGGGTATAATTTATCATTCTTTTTCCATTTTGCCCTTAGTATTAAAAATTTTGAAAGTAAAAAACTAGCATGAAAAATTTAAATGGAAGAGTAGAAATTTATTGAAGAGAGACTAATATGTCGAATGATTAAAGATATAAATAAGGTTATTGTGATAAAAACTAGTTTCATAAAAGAAGTATAAAAGAGAAATAAGACAATTAATATGGATCGAAGCGAGTATTGTTTTTCTTTACCAACATTATCTTTTAACAGCTTAACTATTCTTAAATGTACAAAGATTTAACCAAGAAATAAGATAAGAATATATAATAACAAAGAATTTAAATTATATATATTGATTGTGTAATTTTTTCCTCACATAATTAACATAATTTAACTTGTTGTAGCATGTAATATTCTTTATTTCTTGGTTATTAATTTCATTTAATTTTTTGTTGACGAGTTGTGGAACTTGTGCAACGTGTATTCAACGTAAGGACAATTTTTACGGCACTAATTTATAGACTTGAGCCTTTTTAATGCATTTAGAATTTCAAATGTGCTCATTCAGTGACAAGATTTTTTCCTTCGTAAATATGTAGTCTTTTATCTTTAATTTAATTTTTAGCGGATGATAATGTTATTAAGACCAATAATTTTTTTGTTACTACAATTAATAAGTATTCCGAAATACAAGATACTAAAGAAGTGTGAGTGTAATTTTTTATATTTTTAAATTTTTTTATCAACGACAAAATTTATTTTCAGTTAGGAATATTATTTAAAATTATTTCACTGTCTCTTAATTTCGTGATCCATAGAGTTTTTTTTTAAACTCAAGTTGAGCTCGGAGCCATCAGGTCGAGGCACGTCATGGCATCTTACGTCACATCGCCAAAAAAAAAAATCCATAGTAGTCACCCCTAAAAAGCAATTGCATGCATCAATTTTTTTATAACTTGATTTAATTTGTCTATCATTTTTTATTTGTTTATTCAGTACGTGAGGCTCATTCACCTGACTAAATTCAGATTCGTGCCAAACAGACCACTAGAAAAGCTAAGACACTTCACATCAAAAGGTTCTCGGGTCTATCATTTTTCAATATTGATAATTTGGTTCATACACTTGTGATTTTAAACTAGCCTTAAAATCCTAACATTTTAACAAATAAACCACTATGGTGTGGGAACTACAATAATAATAATTTTAAAAAATCCATTGAAAAGGAACTTGAGATACCCTTAAAACCCACTTTCATCTGTTAGTTCTGTAAGATGGGTAAAAAAATTAAACAAATTTGAATTAGTGCGAAAATGTGCCACAACTCAATTAATTCACCCCTCTAGTTTATTACATTTGGGGAAACTTAGTCCCATTAAGTCTAATTTGAGTTTTTTCCCCAAGCATAAATCATATTAATTTCAATTTATGTTTTCAAAATTTATTTTATACCTATCATAGCAAAAAGGATGCAAAGAAAAATGAGTGATCGCATTTTTTTTTTAAAGGAAGGACGTTAAATATTCGCAGAAAGTTTGTTTACCCGTAAAACAGTACATTTAAATTTATTATGTGGATTATCGAAAACGCATTGATTTGATTCAAAAATGATAGTGAAATAAAATTAAAAATAAGACTTAGCAATTAAAATTGAAGAAGATGACAAGCCTGGCTCCAAGCGCAATGTCTCCAAGCACAGAAATGAAAGCAATGAAAAAGAACAAATAAAGTTGTTTAATTGAGAGCAAAATATAATATAACATATGCTTTGCCAAGAATTTCGTACCTTACAATGGCTGCTGAACCTGGTATTTATAGTTATACCTAGGAAAACAAGATCCTATGATTAAGCCACACTTAAATGATATTAAATGAAACATTGAGGAATATGTAACGGCAGGCCATGAATGCAAATATTTCATGCAACGGTCACTCATTTAATACAAGCGAATATTCCCTCACTCCGATGGCAACTACTCGGTCTGCTTCCATTGACAGTGCTTTCTTCGGAATTTCCTCGACGTCAATCACAGTTTTCGTTCCGGTACTGATGGTTTCTTGACTTGCCTTTTGTCTGTCTTCGGTTCCATGTCTCGCTATTATTCGACCATTTATTATAAATCAATTTTACCCCATACAGATAGTCCCCCCCTGCTTTCCGGTGTCACATATTTGTGTCACCCGAAAGTTGGTGAAAATCCCTTTCCTAGGGGAGAAGTTCCTAAATAATTTCTGACGCTTGAAAGGACGCATGTTTGCTCGCATTTAATACCCGAACACGTGTTACCTCATGATTCAGCAAATATTTTCGCTGATTTTCGAGGTGATCATGACTATGATTTTTGCAGTTTATATCTTTACTTCTGCTCATCACTTACCTCTTTGCTTCCAAAGTTTTAGTTCTCACAAACCCATCTTCTTCTCTGCTTTCACTCTGCATTTGCTTAGAATTTTTCCATCTTCTTTAGCAAAAACATCTTACTGATATACTATTACCATGACTTCTTTCATTCCCTTTTTTGGAAACTCTGGTCTTCCTTTCGGTGGAGGCCCGAAGAGAAACAAAGATAAAGAAACTGACGTTGATTCTGAGTCTCCCACTGTAAGCACTATTATATCCAAACATGTGAGTACCGTTAATAACTTCCAAGAGAAGGCTCCATCAACGTCTTCATGGACTTGTGTCGTTAGTAGGTACCCTTCCTCTATTCGCTCTTCTTGTAATCCATGTAGTGAAGGATGACTACAATTGCCATAACCTATATCCTTGCTCCAGATATGATAGAACGACTTACCTTCACCAAGGAGGGTTTTACGTATGTCTATACGTATCCCATTACCTTGGGTCTATTTTTCTTGGGGTACGAAGAGCTCGACCCTATAATTTTGGAGAGTAGGAAAACGGTGGCTTGTCTACGCCAGCTGTGCACGAAGACTAGGGAACCCTAACCCTTGCACACGATGAATCTCTACTCCCCCAAAATTTTCGTGGAGGAGTAATAAACTTCGGCAAACGTGGACATCATGTTATTCTTACTAGTGTGGATGATGACAACGTGGGTGGATAGAACGATTCATCATCATCGCTACCAGGATATCATCCAGGCCACAACTCCACCTTTTCCTGAGTCGTGGAATCGTTTTCGTAAGTTTTTTGATTCATTTCCTTCCTTCGTGAAAAGATTATTTTTCGTTATTATTGATCTCTTCGTTTATTTTGTTTCAGCTACCTGGTGTGAACCACCAAGGGTTCAAGATTTGGACCAGTGGATTCAGAAGATTCTGAAAATCACAACACCACAATCTCGCCGGTGGAAGGAAATGACCCTTAAATATGGATGAAAGTCCAAAAATCATGGTAAAGCAAGTCCTTCACCCCTTTTATCTTTGCACGAACATAGGTAACTTTTATAGAAAAGTTGTTAACTCCGTTTTTGCTTGATTCAGAACTTCGCAGGACCCTTTCACTTGCCTTGAGGTCGACATTAACTGACCCCGAGGAAGCTCGGAAGGTGATACAAAGTGCCCTTGCTCGAAGCAGTGCATGCGGACCTGCTTTCGATGAAGGTGCTTTCTCTCGGAGTCCCCACCCATGAATAAGCAACCAAAAAGACAACGTTATTCCTCGGTTGGGGATCAGAATAAGAAATAAAGAAAGCAACCACCGAGCCAACCTAGTGGTCATTGTAGAGGACAGGAAAGCTAGTGATGAAACGGATCCCCTTCAAAGGAAAAGAATATCTTCATCAGCTCAAACGGGGGTTTCAATCGGAAAAGCTTCAAAACTCGTATTTAGGAGAAACCCAAGAGATTTGGGGTGAGATGGACTTGGTGGACAACGACGATTCTCGCTTTCCAATCCCCATTGCTGCCTCTAGTCCAAGGAGTTTGGACCTCGGGCCTCTTCTACCTTCGGCCATTGAGCAAACAATAATCAGCGTTGCTCTTGCCACAACTATTTCCTAGCCTTTAACGCCAACAACTTCACGCCCTTCAACACCAGCTGCACCTTTGCCACCAACACCTACTGCATCTCCTCCACCGACAACAAACATTCGAGAGAGGGGTGCTTTTCCTCCCCGGTCTTCCGACCATGGGAATTTAGGGCACAATTATTCACCCCTTCCCCAGATCCCTGAGTGAGGAGGAATGCTACTCTTTCAGTTTCGAAGGAGTGCCATCTGCTATCCAAGCCGGTGGAGCTTTCCAACTAGCTGGCTTCAGAGAAAGATAGGAAGAAAATATGCTCCCTTTCGAGGGAGTTCTTGTTGAACAATGCCATGCACAACGTGGCAGCTTATCATACTTGTTTTCTTACAACTTCCTTTCCATTTATCTGCTGCAATGGGAATTCTAACTTTGATATATATATATATATATATATATATCCTCGATAACCAAGGACTCGCTTCCGAGGGGATCAACTGTATGCCGAAAGGGTCAACTTGCTGCGCGCCTCCTGGTGTTGGAGGCAAAAGCTGGCCAGGAGGGCGAGCTTGAGGCTTAGTTGCAGCAAAATGAACAAGAGATGACGGCCCATAGCCAGGAATCCACTCAATCACATGCACCGGTTTAAGAGGCTAAGGCTAAATGGGTTGAGCTCCAAGATATTGTGCTTGCTGCTGACGAGCGTGAGTCGGCCTCGGAGGACCAAATAAATAACCTGAAGGCAGAGCTGACCTCCAAAACCGAGGAGGCTAATGCTTCTGAGGAGAAGAGGGCTAATATGGAGGAGAGGTTCAAGAGAATCGTGGAGCAAAATCATATCCATTTATCTACAACTATGGAACTTGATTCTCGCCTCGGTGCCATGAAATCAGAAGGGAATGACCTCCAGGCCTCCAGTTCAAAGAGGATCCCCTTATGTTTGAGAAAACTTATACTATATATTATATGAATAGGAGAACCTTCGAAGAATCCAAAAAGGGCATCGAAAGATATAGATGATTGCATCGTCAAGGCCCGAGAATTGGAGCAAGCTGCCCGAGAAAATCTTTCTGCTTGGCCTGCTGCAACCGAGTCTTCGAGAACCAGTTCTGAATACTCTGTAACTGAAGGGGAGATTGAAGAAAATAATGATGAAGGTCCAGGCCCCAAACCGGCAGCTGATCCGCCTTCTTCCACCTAGGAGGACGCAGATCCCTCTCTCTCTTCGGGCTCCGGCGGCGATAATGATTAGATTCTTTCGTCCTTTCCTTTTGTTTTTTTTGTACTTTGTAATTACACCAAACTTTTCATCGAGTTGGCACTTTGATAAATAAAGAAGAATTTTACTAAGTGTTGTGCAAAATACATTCTTTATGTTGAATTAGTTAAAGCTTTGAGTGTACTTTCATCCGATAGCTTTTGATCTTGGGCACAAATTCTTCTGAAATTAACCCTTTACTATGAGGGTTTTATAAGAGAGGGCCCTCTTATGTTTACAATGATCTTGAAGAGTACGTCTCCTCTTCATTTTGGCATAAGAATTTGAAATTTTTTGTTAACTTTCGAATGATAAAATCAACTCATCGTTTGGACAATAAACAAGATAAGAATAAAAGGACTTTATTTTATTCCTTCTACCTTCAGAAGTACATAAGCATTCGTTTGATAAAGGAAAAAAGAAACTACCAATACATGTGGGTAACTTGTACAATTTATTTTTATGGGGCTGGTTATGAAGTCCCTGGTCCCGATGAGACATTAGTGTTCCCGGTTCTCGAAATCTCTGGTTTTCGTCGCATTTCTTGTTGCCATATCTTATGCTATTTCCCCTAGTGTTCCAATGCAAAGTATGCAAATTGGAATACTAGAAGTCTTGTTTCGGTAGTGGAAACAACATGTGAATGGTTAAATAGTATTTGGTTCGATGGCAAGCTTTGCTTCCCATTAGGAATTTTCCATTGAGCCAAAGATTATTTAACCATCCCATAACGATTTATTATTGATGTGTAGACTTCAATGCCTTGTCATTTAAAGGTCTTAATCTTACCGATGACGCTCCTTTTGTAGTATGCTTTCCGCTGCTGCCTCATTAAAAAACTTGCTAAAAAAACCTAGATTGGGACAAAAATTGGTCGAAGGGAAAAAATGTGCAGCACATAATTTCAGTATTGATAGGATCCATCAGCAGTAATACCTTTTGAGGTGAGTCACGTTTCAATTGTTGGGCAATTTGACTCCATTTGATTTTATAACTCGCACGATTCTTTATCGGTGACAATTGAAACTTGGTAAGGACCTTCCTATGTTGGACGGAGCTTTCCAGCATTGATTTCCCTAGTGCTCTGAGTTACCTTTATAAAAACCAAGTCTCCTACTTTGAAGTAGCGGAGGTTAGCCCTTCGATTATAATATATTTTCATCCTTTGCTTTTGAGCCACCATCCTCATGTATGCCAAGTCCTTGTGTTCATCGAGCAAATCCAACTTCACCAGCAACAGCTTATTGTTTGTTCGGGAAAACCATAACGTTGGCTCCCCTACTTCCACCGGTATCAGAGCTTCTTTTCCATCGTCTAGTATGCCCATAGCACACCCGGTAACTCTTTGGGCTATTTGCCTTTAGTAGCTTCCAATATTTTTATGAGGTTTTGGATCATCACCTTATTGGTTGTTTTCGCCTGTCCTTTAGCGCTCGGATCGTATGATGAGGATGTAATCCTCTTGATTTCCTAATCTTCAAGAATTTTTTTTGACTTTTGAGCCTATGATTTGCGGTCCGTTGTCACAAGCAATCTCCTTTGATATTCTGAATCGGCAGATTATGTGGATCTCATAGGAAGTCGACTATTTCGCGCTACCGATATTTTGGTAAAGACATGCTTAAACCCATTAGTGAAGTAAGCAGTTAAAATTAAAAGGAATCTTACTTTTCCAGGACCTGGTGGTTGTGGACCAACTATATTTATCTCCCATTTGATGAATGGCCATGGGGACAGTATCGAATGCAAGAGTTACGTCAGTTGGTGTATCAACTGTGCATAGCGTTGACATTCATCGCATTTCTGAATGAAAATCTTTGCATCCTATTCTACCTGGGGCCAATATATCCTGCCCTAACCAGTTTTAGAACCAGCAAATCTGCAACCGGAATGATTCCTACAAATTCCTTCATGGACTTCTCTCATCACGTAGTTTGCCTCCGAGGCTCCCAGGCATCGGGCCAATCAACCTTGGTAGGATCTTCTATATATTGCCCATCCATAAGGCAGTATCGAGCCACTTTGGTGCATAGTGACCGAGACACCTTGGGGTCTTCGGTAATCTGCCATGTCGAAGATATTCGAGGAACTTGTTCCTCCAATCCCAGATTAAGTTGGTTCAATTGACTACATAATAACCATCCACATCCGATATTGAATGTAGAAGTTGGACGATAGTACCGGAGTTAGATCCTTTCATCTCCATAGACGACCACAAATTAGCCAATGCTTTGCCTCCATATTTTCTTCTCTCGGAATGTGTATGATTGACCATTCCCTGAATCGTGCAAGAAATGCTTGAACCCTGTTCACATACTATTGCATGCATTCTTCCTTTATGTCAAAAATCCCGTACATTTGGTTTACTACCAATTAGGAATATATTTGATCTAGATGACCTCGGAGCCAAAGTCCTCGAACCAGCTCAAGTCCTGTAACCGAAGCCTCATACTCGGCTTCATTGTTAGAATGGAATAGTCTTAACGGGCTGCCTCAGGGTTTTTTCCGAGGGCGTGAATAGAACTACCCCGAGCCCGGACCCTTTACATTGGAAGCCCCATCGGTAAACAAGGTCCAAACTCTTGATATCGTTTCTAACACCAATACTGCCTCTTTAGTAGTTAGGGGCATTAATTCGGGACTTAAATCGGCCAAAAATTGGCCAAAACTTGTGACTTGATCGCAGTTCTAGATTTGTACCCGATATCGAACTCACTAATTTCGCCTGACCATTTAGCCAAACAGCCTGACAATTCAGGCTTTTGAAGAACGTTCCTCAAGGGAAAAGTTGTCATAACGATAATCAAGTGGCATTAAAAAAAGGCCTAAGCTTTCTAGAGATGACTACGAGAGCTAGGCCTGCTTTTGAGGTGTGGATAGCGTGTCTCTCTCCTGACAATGTCTTACTAACATAATAGACTAAAAATTGCGTACCTTCTTCTTCTCCAACTAAAACAACACTTACCACAACTTCCAAGACCGCTAGATATATTACCAACTGCCCACCTTCCCCCGAATTTGACAGTAACATGGGGCTTGATAGGTACCGTTTTAAGTCTTTCAAGGCCTGTTGGCATTACGGAGTCCATTCGAAATTGTTCTTCTTTTTGAGAAGTGAGAAGAAATGATGGCAGTTCTCAGAAGATTTTGAGATGAACCTGCTTAAGGCTTCTATGCTTCCGATTAATCTTTGTACCTCCTTTACGTTTGTCAATTGATCCGGAATATCCTCAATAGCTTTGATTTATTGGGGATATACCTCGATCCCTCTTTGTGAGACCAGGAACCCCAAGAATTTTCTAGAGCCAACCCCGAACGCACATTTTTCCGCGTTGAGCTTTATGTTATGCTTTCTCAAGATATCGAAGGTTTCTTAGAGGTGTTTCAAATGATCACCTGCATTCAAAGACTTGAATAACATGTCATCAATGTACACCTCTATCGCCTTGCCTATTTTATTCTCAAACATTTTGTTAACGAGCATCTAATAAGTGGCTCCGACGTTCTTAAGTCCAAATGGCATCACATTATGATAATATGTGCCAAAATGAAGTTTTTTCCTGATCCTCAGGGTTCATCTTGATTTGATTGTACCCGGAGTAAGCATCAAGGAAACTCATTAACTCGTGCTCGGTCATAGTATCTATTATTTGATCATTTTTTGGCAATTGGAGCTAGTCTTTGGGGCATGTCTTATTTAGATCTTTATAGTCTATGCACATTCTAAACTTGTTATTCTTTTATGGTATGACAACTACATTGTCTAACCATTCTGGATACTTTATCTACCGTATGGAATAGATATTGAGTAATTGAGTTACCTCTTCTTTAACAAACCTTGTTCCTGACCTCTGCAATCAGGCACTTCTTCTGCCCTATCGGTGGGTAGATTGGGTCCAGGCTTAGCTTGTGCACGACCACTTCCAATGGGTTACCTCTCATATCCAAGTGCGACCATGCAAAGCAATCTGTGTTAGCTTTAAGAGAATTTATAAATTCTAACTTGAGTTCGGGATAGAATTCTGTTCCCAAGTGAAACTTCCTCTCCAAGAATTCTTCAAATGAAGCCACTTGCTCGAGTTCTTCTACAATGGACTTGGTTGCATCTGTTTCCTGTGGAACTTGAAAGTATCTCGGTAGCTAGTGGCGTTCCGGTGACTCCTCGCTTTTATCATCTTTATTTTGCAAGGGAGAAGACATCGGTTCCTGTAATTGTTATTTGCTGGGCTCCTTCTTCTTGCTACCGGAGATCGACACTGCGTTCATCTCCCTTGCTGGCAGTTGATCTTCTCTTATCTTCTTGATTCATTTCGGGGTTGGGAATTTTAACAGTTGATGATATGTTGAGGGCACAAACTTCATCTCGTGTATCCACACCCTTCTGAGGATCACATTGTAGCTCATGTCGCCGTCTACCACTTTGAATAAGGTGGTCTTGGTTACCCCTTCAGCGTTCGTGGGCAGCAGTATCTCTCCTCAGGTTGTCACACTTGTCAAGTGGAACCCAACCAGGAGCTTTGTCGCCGGAATGATGCTTTTGGTCAACTTTGCTTATTCTAGCAATCTCCATTGAATGATGTTGGCTGAGCTTCCTGGGTCAACCAAATTACTCTTTATTATAAAATCTAAGATATTAACAAAGATTACTAGAGCGTCGATATGTAGAAGGAGAAGTCCGTCAGCGTCTTCCTTCGTGAAGGTGAAATCATCTTCGGCGACTTCCCGAACTCTCTTGCTGTGAGTCACTGATACCTTTGTCTTCTTGGCCTTCGTGAAGGATACACCGTTGATTTCATTCCCTCAGAAAATCATGTTGATAGTTAACCGGGGGAATCTTCTACCGCCTTCGAAGACTCTGCATTTTCTCGGCTTTGGCTGTAGTTTTTTTTTGGCTCGGTCACTTATAAACTCCCTAAGATGGCCATTCTTTAATAGTGTCACCACTTTCTCACGTAAATGCCAGTAGTCCCCAGTTCTATGGCCGTGAGCCCCATGATATTCACACCATAAGTGGGATCCCTCTGGCCGGGATTGGATATCATTGGCTTCGGGAATCAAGCTTCTTTGATATTCCTTATAGCCGATTCTAACTCCAATACGCTGATGTTGAAGTTGTAATCCGATGACCTGAGATGAGTGGAATCCAGGACCCCTGATACCTCTTTTTCTTGTAGCGACTTGCTGTTCCGGCCATGGTCGGTTCTTCTACCGGGAACGAACCTGTCCCATGACCGAAACCCTTCAGTGCTGTGTCCCTCGGTTCTTTCGTACGACAAGAAATGACCTTTAGAAGACCGCCGATTCGCATCGAAGTCATTTATGAACTTGTCTTGGTTCTTGTCTTGGTCCCGTCCTTTAGTCGATGTCGGGAACCCAAGCTGATCATCTTCTATTCTTATTTTTGACTCATAATGGTTATGAACATCCACCCATGTGGTTTCTTGGAATTCGAGCAGAATTTTCTTTAACTTTCGGAAGGCGTCGGAGCTTTGTGGATTCAAACCCTTTGTAAACACCTCCGTTTCCCGCTGGTAGCAACATCCTTTCTTTCTAGAACCGAATCATGAATTTGCGCAGCAATTCAGACTCACCTTGCACAATCCTAAATATGTCCGCCTCCCTTGCTTGGACCTTCTTGGCCCTGGCATGGGCCTTAATGAATGAATATACCATCGTTTCAAAAGAGTCAACTGAATGCTCGGGTAAGAGTGAATACCATGTTAGAGCCCCTTTTGTGTGGGTTTGACCAAACTTCTTCACTAGGACCGATTCGATCTCATGTTGAGTCAAATCGTTCCCTTTCACAACCATGGTATAAGTTGTGATATGCTTCTGCGGATCCGAGGTCCCATCGTATTTTGGTACGTTCGGCATCTTGAATCTCTTCGCAATCAACTCTGGTTCTACGTTCGGTTTAATCGGTAATTGTGTGTTGTTTTCGAATCTGGGTCTTTTAATATCAGTGGTGCACCCGAAATCTAATCCATTCGGGCGTGAAAATCCTTCGCATTTTGATCCATCCATTCGTTCATTTCCCTCATAAACCTCATTAGCTCAGTTTTGAAGGGAGCATTCGCATTGTTGTTTCCTGGTCCGCTGCCGGTCCCTCCGACTTCGTCAAAGCCATCCTCGCCTCTTGGGGTGTTGTTATCGACTCTCTGAGTCATTTGATTTGTAGGAACGCTGGGAGGAATGGGGCTTCTTCCACTCACATTATTGGAAGGGCCTGACAATGCTTGCTTCAACTGCGTCATTACTCGATCTTGTCTTGAGAGCTGACCCATGATGGCTTTCTGCTACTCTCTTAGGATTTTCACCGTTTGCACAACATGTTCCTCCTCCATGTCATTAAGAGTTGGCTCCCGTACATGTCGGGGTTACTGCCCATCACGAACCGGGGTTGCTTCGTCCCCTACGTTACAGGTATCCCTGATTCATATTGAGGCAAATCTTCGTGTCGCTCAATATTGTGTGTGATGTTGACATCATTAGTTGCTATTTTTGATTTATTTAAGCAATTAATTAAACAAGTTAGTTATAAACATAAGTTCAAATAAATTACGCAACTATTTAAGCCCCACGGTGCGCGCCAAACTGTTTACCTGCAAAACGGTACAGTTAAATTTGTTACGTGATTTATAGACAAGCGCACTGCTTTGATCCAAAAATGATAGAGAAATAAGATTAAAAATAAGACTTACCAATTGAAATTGAAGAAGATGACAAGCCTGGCTCCGAGCGCAATGTCTCCGAGGACAGAAATGAAAGCAATGAAAAAAACAAATAAAATTGTTTAATTGAGAGAAAAAATGTTATACAACATTTGTTTGGCCAAAATTTCGTGCCTTACAATGGCTGCTGAGCCTGCTATTTATAACTCTACCTAGGGAAACAAGATCCTAGGATTAAGCCCCACTTAAATGATAATAAATGAGGTTATTGATGAATATGTAATGGCAGACCATGAATGCAAATATTTCCTGCAAAGGTCGCTCATTTAATACGAGAGAATATTCTCTCATTGAATGTCAATCAATGGCAGATACTCGATTTGCTCCCTTTGACTATGCTTCCTTCGGGATTTTCTTGACGTCAATCACAGTTGCCGTGTCTGGTACTGATCGTTTCTTGACTTACCTTTTGTCTGTCTTTTGTTCCACGTGTCACGCTATCATTCGACCATTTATTATAAATCAGTTTTACCCCATATAAAGTCCAAGTTAGAAGGTACCCAATGCATGCTTTTATCGTATCTTTACGAATAGAATAGCTCATTTATACAGAAGGATAAAAGGGCTTCTATGGTCAATGACCATAGAAATAGAAATAAAGTGTAAATGCTTACTAACTTGCTCAAGTAGTCTGACAATAAATATGCATGAACCATTTCAAGAAGTATATATTCGGATAGTCCAAAGTTGATAGTTAGCTCTTGGTGTTCAACTATATCGATAAAGGCTTGTAAGTGCACTATTACGTGAAGGGGATGGTAACTTTCTATAAAATTTTCATTTGTCACTCAATAACAGAATCTTGCTTATTTTGTTTTTTGAGGATTGACGGATCGAAAGATATTTTTGTTCCAATTATTGCCTTTTCTCTCTTTGAATTAACTTTTTTTAGTCATAATTAATGATTGAATTCCTATTAGTATCTATGATACAAGTCAAATTCTAGACGTAGAAATAGAAGAAGATGAATAGCATTTCCATCTCGAAAGAAATAAAATTTTAGCGCATACATATATTAAAATTATTAATCAAATTTATCCGACGTGCCACTCTTTAATAAGAAAAGCAGATTAAGGTAATCTAAAAAGTCAGAAAGTACCCTTCTTTAATAACAAAATCAGATTAACGTAATTTTAACTTGTTAGTGTAGCATTAGATCACTCTTTCTTTATGACTGGAAAAATCCAAACTCAATGCTTCAATTAATGTCAAATCTCTATATCATATCTTATAAAGTGAGGTAACAAAACTTCATTTTCACTCTCATAAAAAAACTTAAGTCTCTCAAAAATGGTTTATTATTATTACTACTCTTTAACCAAAGTTCAACTTTCATTACTTATTTTATCCTTGATTAACATTGTGCCAATGACAAATGCTATCAATATCAATCCAACAATTAAAGAAACTTTTATTAGTGGCCTACCTCGAAATACTCCTGTACTCTACATTCATTGTAAATCTGAAGATGATGATCTAGGACTTCGTGTACTTAAAGTTGGTGAAAAATTTGATTTCTCATTTCATGAAAATCCTTGGGGTACTACTCGTTTTCATTGTGAAGTTATATGGGGTGTAAAACATAATGATTTTGATGTTTATAGTGAGTGGTATAGACGAACAAAGTCCTTTTGTAGACCTAAGTTGCTCAAAAATAATATCTATTGCACTTGGTTAGTAAAGGAGTCTGGTATATTTCTTGCTCGTACTCCTAATCCTTCACCAAGTGACTTCAAATTTGTCATTTCGTGGTTGGGATAAAAGAAGGGATTGTATTACATATCATATATAGTTAACTTTGAATGACTTTATACATTAGAAGTAATTTATTGTATAATGGATCTTCATTTCCTTATAATCTTTCTTTGATGTCTTTGATTCTCGTGCCAAATGTGCTTTGTTATCTGATGACAAATTGTGAGATTCATAAGTTAGTTTGTAATATTTGAGGGTCCTAAATTGAAATTGTATCTATGGCTGCTGTTTATGATCACCGAATTAATAGCAGTAAGTCCGTTTAAAGAGGCTCATATACGAAACTCGTGAAAGAGTATGGCTTTTTTGAAAAGTTATTTTTAAATTCTATAAATTTATTGATTCCCCTGATACAGGATAGCTTGGGGTATTAAGTTCTCGCTATTTGTGGTGTTCAAGGAAGAGCTGGATCACAAGGGTCTATTGTATGCAGTCTTACCCTGCATTTTTGTAAAAGACTGTTTCTATTGCTCGAACCCGTAATCTCCTGGTCACATGACAGTAACTTTATCAATTATGCCAATACTCCCCCTCACCCCTTGAAGTAGCATAAGAAAAATCTGCAGTATACTAGGGCTTTGTTGGATACTGAAGGGAATTGTTTGTAGCTCCCTAAAAAAAATACAGGCAATATCTATTTAAGGATTGCAGTATCACGTCAAGCAATACTCTAACTCTCATTGTAAGAGTCAGCTTTAATGAGAAATGTACATTTTTAACCGTATCTAAAAATAATAACCGACAAAATGTATATTAATTTCATCCAAGAGATCAATTTTGTATTTTCCCCCACTTTAATTTGTCCCTCAGGCTTTTGCCCTTTGACCAAAGGAGTTTTTGTTGGTAATTAATTGTGGTTACTATTACTGAAAGCAAAGGTAGAGCAACTAAATACCAACCAACGGTGGAGCTCCCCACAAATTCTCTAATGTTTTAATAACTGAAAAATCTTCTTTATTCTTTACGGTGAATTCAACAACAGTTCATGTTGGCTAAAGTGAAACCTATGGGAGAAAAAAATGCCTTCACCAAATAAATTGATACACTACTAGAAAACTATCAAAAATGTTCAAGAAAATCGATCGAACTCCAGTCGAAAATATAAGAAAACCCATCGATTTCCGATATTTTAATTCGTCGAAAAAATATTGGTCGTTAAGGTGTAGCGACCGAAGACGGTTGCAATTTCTGACCGAAGTCGATCAGTTAATTCAACCAAAGTTTGACCACTTTATCTGATAATTTTTGTTGAAAAAATAAATATATCGACCGAAGTCGGTCAGTAATATGTAATTTTTTTTTCAAAAATAGTGAGCGATTTCGGTCGGAAATATAAGTATTTGATAATTTTGTATTTCCTTTTAAATTTTAACAGACCGACCGAAATCGGTCGGAATCTTTTAAAGATTAATAGATAAAAAAAGGTTATTTTCGACTGACTTCGATGGATAATTTTAAATTTCTGCAGATTGCACATTGAAATTACCAACTGAAGTCGGTCGAAAATTATTAATTTTTGGGTTTTAATATAAGAATTCCGACCGAAATCGGTCGGAAGTCGGTTAGTTTTCTAGGGAAAAACCTGACAGAAAATGACTGCTTTTATGCTACACCACCTGCCAATTACAACCAACAACCAATAACATTGCTGCCATTCAACCACAATTAACCAACAACAACAACTATTAACCAACATCTACCACAACAACAATGCCAACTACAACAACAACAATACAAATGTTCTATAACAAAATAATATCAACATTACAATCATCATTCAAAACTATTCCAACTAAATATTCACAAGTTCAAGATTTTGTTTAGCAATACACACCATTCAATGAGTATTTTGTACTACATCTCCATCTTTACTACTAGAACCTTCATCGTTGGCATGGTTCGGAAGGATCGTGACGAGAAGGAGACACATCTGGTGAAGGCTCACGAGACCGAGGAATGAGGAAAGCACCACTAGCAAGAAGATTGACTAGCTGACCTTGACGGACATTAAATTGTTGGTCCCTCTTTTCTAGCTGAACTTGAAGGGTATCAAATTGTTTATCTCACTTTTGTTCTCTAGCCTTTGTCTCTTCAAGCTCTTCTATCAGCTTTGCAATCTTCTTCTCCATAGACGAGAGAGTCGACCTATCAATTGTCTCGCCCTGGGCGGAAGTCCCTATACCTTGCAATCCAGCCCTGTAGGACCACCGACAACATCCAACCATATCTTCTACGCTTCTTCGTCTGAAAGGGGTGGTCGTTCGCCTTGCTCATTCGGTGGCAAGCTCTGAGTGTACTCCTCCACATTAGTCTTATAGAGACCTTTTATTTAGAAGATAGAAAACTATTAACTATATAATATTATAAACACTAATTTCAAGTTATAGTAGTTGTGAAACTTAAATATGTAGTCTCTGTCCGGTCCTCGACCCATCTAGTTGGATCTGTCGGTGCCTTCTTCTTCCGAATGTGAGTCTCCAAGAAGAACTCATCATGAGTCATCTTCCTCCCATATTTTTTTTCCTATGAATATAATAATCGATTCTCATAGACGAGAGTTCTAACTTAGAAACCAATCTTTTAGCCTTATAGAAATCTTCAGGTATGATGAAAGTCGAGTCAACTAGTTCATTCATAAGGCCAATGAAAGAATCCATTCCCGCTTGAGAAATATTGGTATATGGTTTGATACTTAATAATCTAACCGCAATAGACAACTGAGAGTGTATACTCCCTTCCCTCAGTGGACGACTAGCGGCCTCTAACTGTTCATAAAAATATTTCGCCTCTTCGTTAGGAGGTTGTTCAACACTTTCATGGGTTTCAAAATCGAAGTATATCCCAAAAGCATTCGTAACCATTTCATGGTATCTAGGATGTTTAACGCTATTCTCCACCGACCTACTACTTTCACCAACAACTACATTATGAAATACACCATC
>MCJB01024327.1:91759-112438 GCA_002018475.1 Nicotiana obtusifolia
AAATACACCATCAGTACCATCAACCTCTCCATGACTAGTTCACATAAAATAATTATCCATAAACCCTTTTCTATAAAGATGAGTCGTAACATCCTTCGAACCAAAAAATTCAAACCCTTGCACTTCGTACAAGGACACCTAATCATCCCTCCAATCCGAAATAGTTCAAGTGATATTGCATGCCTGATAAATTCCTTAACCCTTCTTATAAATTCCTCCCTAAAAAACCGACAATTAGGATAATTCCTATGATACATCCAACTACGATATTCCATCTACATAAAGAACAAATAAGTTACATGTTTTATTAATCATAATTCAAATTAGTTTATAGAATTAAATTACATAATAAACTTTAGTTACAAAGTACAACATTTACTTACTAGAATATTGAATTAGTCAAGCCATTCAATTAGACTAACTCGCTGACTATTAATCATAATTAATAAATCTTAAATCATAATTTAATATTATACATCCAACTATGATATTCCATCTACAAAAAGAACAAAGTTTAGAATTAAGTTACATAATAAAATTTAGTTACAAAGTACAACATTTACTTACTGGAATATTAAAGTAGTTAAGCCATTCAATTAGAATAACTCACTTATTATTAATCATAATTAATAAACCCTAAATAATAATTTAATATGCCCTAAATCATAGTTTAATAAGCCCTAAATCATGATTTTGTAAAATCAAAATCTAAAGAATTATAAATCAATTGAAATAATCCCAAAATTCTAAATTGTAAACCCTAGTTTATACAATTGAAAGAATTTAAATAAGTAAAATTAATAAATGTAGATAACTAACCTTCAAAGAAAGGTCAGGGGTATGATTTTGGTGGTGGCGCGGTAGTGGGTGGCGCGACAGGGGTGGAGACGAAGTGGGGGAGGGGGGGGGATTGATTTTGGGTGGGATTTGGGAAGGGTTCACGGATGTGGAAGAAAGAGTGAGAGAAAGAGAAAAGAGAAAAATGAGGAAGAAACCAGTCTGTCGGCGCCCTAAATTAAGACTTTCCGACCGAGTATATGTTGTTGTATATATATATATATGTGTGTGTGTGTGTGTGTGTGTGTATATATGTGTATTGTGTATACATTTTGACCACTAATATTGACCGATTTCGGTCGGTAACTTATTTAAAAATAAAATGTATAGAGCTATAAGATGTAGTGCTATACTAAAACTTAAGTTGTAGCGACAACAACATATACTCGATCAAATCACACAATTGGAGAATATATATATATATGCAATGACCCAACCGGTTATTTTGAGCTCTAGCGCATCGTTCGGCGATTTGAGGTCTTGAGTAGCTTCACTTCATGTATTACGACTTGTACGTGTGGTCGGAATTGGATTTTTGGGAAGTTTAGATTTGATTCGGAAGGAAATTTCTAATTTCGAAACTTTAAGTTGGAAGAATGGACTAAGGTTTTGACTTTTGAGTAAAATGATCTCGCAATCGGGATTTGAAGATTCCAGTAGGTTCGTATGATGATTTCGGACTTTGGCATATGTTTGGGTTGAGTATCGGGTGGTCTGGAAGCATTTCAGTGCTTAATGTAGAAAGTTGGCATTTGAAGGTTTTAGAATTTCTTAAGTTTGATTTGAAATGGAATTTGATGTTATCGATGCCCGTTTGAGATTATGAGCCTTGGAATAGAGTCGTATCATGATTTGTGACTTGTGCGTAAAGTTTGGCGTCATTCCGAAATGTTTAAGAATGAATCGGACGCGTTCGTCGAAGTTTGAATGTTTGGAAGTTTAAAGAAAGGTACCTATGCCATCAATATTATATTTTCATGGAATTCAAATGCAACGTCTTCAAGGATTTTGAAGCCAGCCCCTTTTTGTAGGGAAACTTTCGTATCTATGATTTAGCTTGCTTTCCTGGAGTCTCTTGTTTTGTTCCTCGTACTGTGGTATCAGAGCCAGCCCATCCTTTCGGAGAGAGGAACAGTTTACTAAATATGTCTGAGTCATTTCCATCATCCTCTTCCTTAGCAAAAATGAATATGTCTCCTACTCTATATAAAACCCTATCTAAAAAATATGATTACCTCTATGAAGTAGATATCCTACCCGATGAACAAAAAGTATCTTCCACTGAACTACCTCTCATAAACCCCTACTCAGCTTTCGCCAAAAAATCATTTGCACCCAGGACCCAAATTCGTTCCCTAGTCCAACACAGACCAAAAGGAGTCAAGGAATATGTTGCTGCCTCAAAACTTGACCAGTATTCTATTCTTGCCACTCGAGAGGAACAATTTATCACTCTTCAAATCCCAGATGATTTTCTCAGGCAATGGAGAGATCATGATTTTACCCATATCCATTTTGGTGCTATCCGAATCGCTTTAACATATCACGGAAGAAAAGGTCAACCTGTTGTAGCTCGACTTTCTCTTCTAGATACAAGATACTTGGAGTACCAACATGCAAATTTGGGTACTGCAGAAGCTACCCTGAATGCTGGAACTGTCTTCATAACAATCTTTCCAAATTTCAACATGTCCCTTCATGATCCATACTTAACCGAAGCACTAAAAATCCAAGTCCAAATCCAAGGAGCCCCTCAAACCAAAGGTTCCATCCGAGCCACTCTTCATCACCAAATGGCGTGGCGAGTCCAAAATCATGCCATGGATCTTGCCTTCCCGGAGGAGAAAATGCTTTACTCTTAAATATTGATGCTACCAAAGGAAACACCATGTGCACCCAAATACCCAGACAAATTTCAAGAGATGAACTTGTCAAAATTCTTCCTGATTCTTGGATCACAAATTATGAAAAGTTAAGAGAATTGGAGGAATCTCTACAATCTGGTGAACCAACTTTTACCAAAAGAAATGACAAAACCGTTTGCATAAGCTTTGACCATTCCCACCTCAAAAAACCCAATAAAACCATCTTTTCTTGCCAAATGATTCAACCCAAAGATACAACAGATACATACCCTGAACCTGATAGAGAGCTCTTTTGGAATATACAAAGCATCATGGAAGAACACGACTAGTGTCAAAATTTTGACAAAAATGGAAAAAGAACTTGGTGGTTCAAGTGCCCCTTTACGGGACACTGCCCTTGGGATCTTGATTGCGACTGTCAAGACTGTTTAGAAGATCCAAATGGAGAATATGATGAACACCACCAACGTCATGGGGAAAGGTTCGGCCTCAACAAAACCAAACCAAAATCCAAGAAAAAGGGGAAAACCACTGAAGAACAATTTCGAGCCAAATATAAAAATAAAGACCCTTCAATTGGCTCATTAAGCTGTCCAGGTAAATATGAATTTCTTGTCAGTTACAAACCCCAGGAATGGCCAAAATTACTTGAAAAATTCACTCCAAGTTGGGAGGATAGTGAAACTACACCCAAACCCGAATCACCACCAGTCCATACCTCACAACCCAAAAAGCCACATGAACCTAAAACTTCACCAAATCCGAAAATCATAAATCCCCCACAACCACAGATATTCAGGCTAAGCCCTTCAAGCTCCAGTCATATCCAAGACTTTCCTTCACTACAACCTTCCGAAAAGGAGGGAATAAGCCATGCTCCAAAAATTCCCAAGAAAAACGTAGTTCTACTTACTGGAGAAAAACCCCCAACAAGTGACATCGAGGCAACAATGAACTGGCAATCCGAAAACTCCATCTGCCAAAACAAGGTACTAAACAACATTGACAACACCATAAAGAACGTGGCCTATACACAAAACAAAATGATGAGCAACGTGGAAACAATTGAGAAAAAGATGGAGCAAACATCGTCTCGCCATGACGGACTAATCAAAGCCTTGGAACTAAGGTTGGAAAATTTACAATACGAGATTTGTCTGCCAGGAACTTCACTTTTCCAATTCTTCCAACAACAACAAAAGGAGACGATTTCCATCAAAGAACAGATTCAACTTTTGAGAAATGACCACTTTAGGAAACAAACAACCCCAGTTTTCCCTTCAAAACCTACTTTCTTCCCTATGTCTCCACAAGCATATTCCCCACCTAAATTGGACTACACCTTTTCTACTTATCCATCTACCTCACATAATCCAATCTCTTTCACCCAACCCTTAAAAGAAGAACAGGATTTTGATATCGCAAAATTGGTTTGGGAAAGGAAAGATGCCCTTGCAGCATAGAAACACACTAAGAAAAGGCGAGACCAAGGAGAAAGTTCAAAAGGGTCGAACCCCGAAAATCTGATAATTTCTGACCAGAAGGATCCAGACCTCTATGTCTCCCAGCCAAGATGCATATCAGAAGAAGATACTCCATGGTCAGAATCTCTAAATTCATCAGAAGATGAATCAATGGAAGATAGCTCTCAGTCAAGCAATGAATCCACAATAAACTCTTCCGAAGATGACAATCCCCCAATATTTGTAAACCAACCAAGAGAGCCAGAAGTATCTGAGATAGATGAGGAGCAAGAAGGCATGACAGATGAGCTAATCCCAGAAAGAAGATACGAGCCCATGGCGTCTAGGCCAGTTGGAACCGGTTTCCATACTTTCACCTTAGACGATGTCAAGGTTTCAAAATGGCCTCAGAGGATCCAAGACTTCTATACTTGGATGGTGACCAAAATTTGGCAGAACGAGAAAAGTATATCATCTTGTCAGAACTCACTTCACGATTCTCAGGAATCCTCAGAGATTGGTGGAACTCACTTGGAATTCAAGACAAAGACACTTTTCTCACTTACCAAGATTATGCCTTCAACATCCGGGTCCTACATGAAGTTTTCTGCGGAGATACTGGCCAAAGACAGGAGAAAATGCGAAGATAACTCTTTGAGATGAAGTGTGTGTCATTCGACAAAAATGACATTGACAGGTATTTTCAAAAAATGGCGAAGATATACTTTGAAATCGGCGGAGATATCAATCTGAAGCAAGCCTTTGTCTCTTCCGTTCCAAAGCTGTTGGCAAGCCGAACCATGACCATCATTGAAGAAAAGTTCTAGTCCATTACCATCCCACAAATTGGTTACATCAGGCAGGCTATTTTCATCGCATTAGATGATATTTGTACGAAGCGCTCATCCCTAAAGCAAATTATCCAGCACAATCCAGCGTTTGACAAAGCATGCCACAAATATGATCTAATCACCGGATCAAGATGTTCCTGCCACACGTCCAGACGACGAAAAGAATTCAGGAGGTTCAGATGGCCAAGAATTCCAGATGGAAGATCAAGATCCAAGAGGCGCACAAAATATTTCAGACGCAAAAGGCCAGGAAATTTTCACAAGAATGACAGATGCTTTATTAGCCATAAGATTGGACATTTCACAAAAAATTGTCCCCAATCAAGAAGATCTGTCAAACTCCTTGAAGAGATTGAAGATTACACTAGCATACATCTTGGAAAAGAGGAGGACCTTGAATCCACATTCTCTGTGGATAACGAACCCAATGAAGAAACTATATTCTCTCTCGATATCTATGAAGATCAAGGCAATGATCAGTACCAAATTTCAGAACCAGTGATCGAAGCCCGAGAAGAGATCAATGCTCTCACAGTTGTCCCTCAAGTAGAACTCAAAGTCTATTCATCCAAATGGGATAAACCAGCTTGAGTTATTGCTTTCATCGACACCGGAGCTGCATCCTTACTCATAAATCCTGCTGTCCTCCCTGAAGATCAATGGGTGCCGCATTTTAAAGATTTCAACACTGCATCAAATGCAGTCTTAACAACAACTATCATTACAAAGCACCTGGTCACAATTGAGTTCTTTCCAGCATTAAAGTACAGAACCAAGTTGCTAGGGTCTGATGTGCCAGGAAAAGATCTTATTATTGGATTCGACATTTACAAGCAACTTAGAGATCAACTCCAGATCAAGGCTAACGACATAGCTTTTAAAAATCAGTTCAGATCTTATTTTGAGATTCCTAGGCTATTCCAAATCACCAATGACGAATAAATCAAAGAGATTGAGCAAAATCTCATTGAACATTCATGTGCTGAATCCCACAAGGATTTCATGAAGAAAGGAAAAAGCTCATTATGGAAAAACCAAGAGTTTTTTATCAAGCTCCCTTTCAAGAAAAATGAAAACATCAATCCGACAAAGGCCAGTCATTCGGGCATGAATCCAGATCATCTTCAGCTTGCAAAGAAAGAATGCGAAGAACTTTTGGAATTTGATCTGATTCACAATGGGCATGCGAAGCATTTTATGTCAATAAAAGAGCTGAGCAGACAAGAGGAAAACTCAGGTTAGTTATTAATTACTAGCCACTAAACCACTTCCTCCAAGATGATAAATTCCCCATCCCAAATAAACTCACTCTTTTCTCCCACTTAGCCAAGGCCAAATATTTCTCCAAGTTTGATTTAAAATCTAAATTTTGGAAATCGGGAATCCACCCTGAAGAACGACCCAAAACGGGATTTTACATCCCCGATCATCACTGGAATGATCGGGGATGTAAAATCCCGTTTTGGGTCGTTCTTCAGGGTGGATTCCCGATTGCCAAAATTTAGATTTTAAATCAAACTTGGAGAAATATTTGGCCTTGTCTAAGTGGGAGAAAAGAGTGAGTTTATTTGGGATGGGGAATTTATCATCTTGGAGGAAATGGTTTAGTGACTGGTAATTAATAACTAACCTTAGTTTTCCTCTTGTGTGCTCAGTTCTTTTATTGACATAAAATGCTTCGCATGCCCATTGTGAATCCGACGGCTCTATCAGATCAAATTCCAAAAGTTCTTCGCGTTCTTTCTTTGCAAGCTGAAGATGATCTGGATTCATGCCGGAATGACTGGCTTTTGTTGGATTGATGTTTTCATTTTTCTTGAAAGGGAGCTTGATAAAAAACTCTTGGTTTTTCCATAATGGGCTTTTTCCTTTCTTCATGAAATCCTTGTGGGATTCAGCACAAGAATGTTCAATGAGATTTTGCTCAATCTCTTTCATTTGTTCGTTATTGGTGATTTGGAATAGCCTTGGAATCCCAGAATAAGGTCTGAACTGATTTTAAAAAGCTATCCCGTTAGCCTTGATCTGGAGTTGATCTCTAAGTTGCCTGTAAATGTCGAATCCAATAATAAGATCTTTTCCTGGCATATCAGATCCTAGCAGCTTGGTTCTGTACTTCAATGCTGGAAAGAACTCAATTGTGACCGGGTGCTTCGTAATGACAGTTGTGGTTAAGATTGCATTTGATGCAGTGTTTAAATCTTTAAAATGCAGCACCCATTGATCTTCAGGGAGGACAACAGGATTTATGAGTGAGGATGCACCTCCGGTGTCGTTGAAAGCAATAACTCAAGCTGGTTTATCCCATTTGGATGAATAGAGTTTGAGTTCTACTTGAGGAACGACTCTGAGAGCATTGATCTCTTCTCGGGCTTCTATCACTGGTTCTGAAATTTGGTACAGATCATTGCCTTGATCTTCATAGATATCGAGAGAGAATATAGTTTCTTCTGTGGGTTCGTCATCCACAGAGAATATGGATTCAAGGTCCTCCTCTTTTCTAAGATGTATGCCAGTGTAATCTTCAATCTCTTCAAGGAGTTTGACTGATCTTCTTGATTGGGGACAATTTTTTGCGAAATGTCCAATCTTATGGCAAATAAAGCATCTGTCCTTCTTGTGAAAATTTCCTGGCCTTCTGCGTCTGAAATATTTTGTGGGCCTCTTGGATCTTGATCTTTCATCTAGAATTCTTGGCCATCTGAACCTCCTGAATTCTTTCCGTCATCTGGACGTGTGGCAGGAACATCCTGATCCGGTGATTAGATCAGATTTACGGCATGCTTTGTCAAGCGCTGGATTGTGCTGGATAATTTGCTTTAGGGCTGAGCGCTTTGTACAAATGTCATCCAATGCGACGAAAATAGCTTGCCTGATGTAACCAATTTGTGGGATAGTTATGGACTGGAACTTTTCTTCAATGATGGTCATGGTTTGGCTTGCCAACAGCTTTGGAAGGGAAGAGACAAAGGCTTGTTTCAGATTGATATCTCCGCCGATTTCAAAGTATATCTTCGCTATTTTTTGAAAATGCCTGTCAATGTCATTTCTATCGAATGACACACACTTTATCTCGAAGAGTTGTCTTTGCATTTTCTCTTGTGATTGGCCAGTATCTCCGCAGAAAACTTCATGTAGGATCCGGATGTTGAAGGCAAAATCTTGGGAAGTGAGAAAAGTGTTTTTGTCTTGAATTCCAAGTGAGTTCCACCAATCTCTGAGGATTCCTGAGAATCGTGAAGTGAGTTCTGACAAGATGATATATTTTTCTCGTTCTGCCAAATTTTTGGTCACCATCCTAGTATAGAAGTCTTGGATCCTCTGAGGTCATTTTGAAACCTTGACGTCGTCTAAGGTGAAAGTATGGAAACCGGTTCCAACTGGCTTGGACGCCATGGGCTCGTATCTCGTTTCTGGGATTGACTCATCTGTCATGCCTCCTTGTTCCTCATCTATCTCAGATAGTTCTGGCTCTCTTGACTGCTTTACAAATATTGGGGGATTGTCATCTTCGGAAGAGTTTGTTGTGGATTCATTACTTGACTGAGAGCTATCTTCCATTGATTCATCTTCTGATGAATTAAGAGATTCTGACCATGGAGTATCTTCTTCTGATAAGCATCTTGGCTGGGAGACAAAGAGGTCTGGAGCCTTCTGGTCAGAAATCATCAGATTTTCGGGGTTGGACCCTTTTGAAGTTTCTCCTTGGTCTCGCCTTTTCTTGGTTTGTTTCTGTGCTGCAAGTGCATCTTTCCTTTCCCAAACCAATTTTGCAATATCAAAATCCTGTTCTTCTTTTAAGGGTTGGGTGAAAGAGATTGGATTTTGTGAGGTAGATGGATAAGTAGAAAAGGTGTAGTCCAATTTAGGTGGGGAATATGCTTGTGAAGACATAGGGAAGAAAGTCGGTTTTGAAGGAAAAACTGGGGTTGTTTGTGGCCTAAAATGGTCATTTCTCAAAAGTTGAATATGTTGTTTGATGGAAATCGTCTCCTGTTGTTGTTGTTGGAAGAAAAGGTTGTAATGAAGGAAAGTCTTGGGTATGATTGGAGCTTGAAGGACTTAGCTTGAATATCTGTGGTTGTGGGGTGTTTGTGATTTTCGGAATTGGTGAAGTTTTTGGTTCAGGTGGCTTTTTGGGTTGTGAGGTATGGGCTGGTGGTGATTTGGGTTTGGGTGTGATTTGACTATCCTCCCAACTTGGAGTGAATTTTTCTGGTAATTTTGGCCATTCCTGGGGTTTGTAACTGACAAGAAATTCATATTTACCTGGACGGCTTAATGATCCAATTGAAGGGTCTTTATTTTCATATTTGGCTCGAAATTGTTTTTTAGTGGTTTTCCCCTTTTTCTTGGATTTTGGTTTGGTTTTGTTGAGGCCGAACCTTTTCCCATGACGCTGGTGGTGTTCATCATATTCTCCATTTGGATCTTCCAAACAGTCTTGACAGTCGCAATCAAGATCTCAAGGGCAGTGTCTCGTAAAGGGGCATTTGAACCACCAAGTATTCTTTTCATTTTTGTCAAAACTTTGACACCAGTCATGTTCTTCCATGATGCTTTGTATATTCCAAAAGAACTCTCTATCAGGTTCAAGATATGTATCTGTTGTATCTTTGGGTTGAATCATTTGGCAATAAAAGATAGTTTTATTGGGTTTTTTCAGTTGGGAATGGTCAAAGCTTATGCAAACGGTTTTGTCATTTCTTTTGGTAAAAGTTGGTTCGCCAGATTGTAGGAATGCCTCCGGTTCTCTTAGCTTTTCATAATTTGTGATCCAGGAATCAGGAAGAATTTTGACAAGTTCATCTCTTGAAATTTGTCTGGGTATTTGGGTGCACATGGTGTTTCCATTGGTAGCATCAATATTTAAGAGTAAAGCATTTTCTCCTCCGGGAAGACAAAGATCCATGGCATGATTTTGGACTCTCCACGCCATTTGGTGCTGAAGAGTGGCTTGGATGGAATCTTTGGTTTGAGGGGCTCCTTGGATTTGGACTTGGATTTTTAGTGCTTCGGTTAAGTATGGATCATAAAGGGACATGTTGAAGTTTGGAAAGATTGTTATGAAGACAGTCCCAGCATTCAGGGTAACTTCTGCAGTACCCAAATTTGCATGTTGGTACTCCAAGTATCTTGTATCTAGAAGAGAAAGTCGAGCTACAACAGGTTGACCTTTTCTTTCGTGATATGTTAATGCGATTCGGATAGCACCAAAATGGATATGGGTAAAACCATGATCTCTCCATTGTCTGGGAAAATCATCTGGGATTTGAAGAGTGATAAATTGTTCCTCTCGATGGCAAGAATAGGATGCTGGTCAAGTTTTGAGGCAGCAACATATTCCTTGACTCCTTTTGGTCTGTGTTGGACTGGGGAACGAATTTGGGTTCGGGGTGCAAATGATTTTTTGGCGAAAGCTGAGTAGGGGTTTATGAGAGGTAGTTCAGTGGAAGATACTTTTTGTTCATTGGGTCGGATATCTACTTCATAGAGGTAATCATATTTTTTGGACAGGGTTTTACATAGAGTAGGAGACATATTCATTTTTGCTAAGAAAGAGGATGATGGAAATGACTCAGACATATTTGGTAAACTGTTCCTCCCTCCGAAAGGATGGGCTGGCTCTGATACCACAGTACGAGGAACAAAGCAAGAGACTCCAGGAAAGCAAGCTAAATTATAGATACGAAAGTTTCCCTACAAAAGGGGCTGACTTCAACAACCCATAAGGGACGGCTTGCCAAGCTACACAAACAGTTAATTTGTTTATAGTCGCAAAAGTTTTCCTACAAAAAGGGGCTGGCTTCAACAACCCATTAGGGACGGCTTGCCAAGCTACACAACTCAGAAAACTTTTGTACTATAACCAACGTTATCTGTTCATAACTCAAAAAACTTTCGTACTGCAATAAGCTAACTTTCAAAGAGTATTCTTACTTTATTTTCATACATGGACCGGCCTTTCCATCCATTCGAAAGAAAGAACAAGAGGGAAATTTAGAAAGCACTCATATGTATTATATCACAAGAGATTTACAAAGGTTACAAGATGATTGTCGATTCGCAGTTTTGATGTTGTTTGGTGTGATTTGAGGTCTCGAGCAGGTTCGTGTTATATTTTGGGACTAGGTTGTCTAATTGGAAAGGGTCCCAGGGGCCTCAGGTGTGTTTCGGAGGTGTTTGGGTTGTGTCACGCTCTTATTTGATGTTTCAGCGTCATTTCTTTGGGCATAAAGTGCACTCTTTGAGAAAACGACCTTTGATAAGTTATTGGATTAAACCATTAGATCCGTATCTCAATTGCAGAGCCATAGCAATAAGAGTCGTCGAATTTCGATATCGTATGAGAGAGTTATGCCCATTCTCGTGTCGGATAAAATTGCTGGTTTCTAGTGCAAAGTTTTGTTCTTTGTGAAAGCGAGAGTGATTCCGTGAATGCGATGAAGGATTTTTGGGTTGACGGGTCAACGAATAAAATTACTCTTCGTGAACGTGAAGGTTTCCCGCGAAGGCGATGAAAAAAAATCATCTGGACAGTGTTTTAAACCGAGAAATTTAATATTTTGGGCATATCTTGAGTTCTAGAGCTCCGTTTGAGGTGATGTTTGCGGCGTTGTTCTCTTCTCAACAAGGGATAAATATGACCTTTATTTTGATGTTTATCCATGATTATTTCCGTTTGTTATTATTTTTATCCATATTTAGATTGTAGAAATTAAAATTTTGAGCCCCAAAGTTGAGAAATGGTAAATCCTTGATTTGAGGGTTGATTCATGGGCCAAATTGGATGATTTTCTTGATATAGACCATATGACTTATGGGTAATATCTATTTTCAATGATTTTTGAAATTGGGGCACATGGGCTCGAGGGTTGACTTTATTAACTTTTAGTGCGGAGTTGGAAATATTTATAAATCGATTAATTATAAGCATTGGAGTATATTTGGATTGATTTGCACGTTGTTTGACTAGTTTCAAGATGTTTCGATTTGAGTTGAGGTGTTAGAGAGGCGTTGGAGCCGGTTATGGAACTTCAGAGCGAGGTAAGTCTCCTATCTAACCTTGTGAGGGGGAAACTACCCCCTAGGTGATGTAATTGTTATGTGCTACTAGTTGTGGATGCTACGTACGCACAAGGTGACGAGAGTCCGTACGTTGCTAAAGCATGTTTATGTCTGGGTAGACTTAGGACTTTACCATGTAATATTTAAAATATTTGAATTCATTCTACTGGCTTAATTAATTGGAATTATAATTGAACTTAATTTAGAAATATATACATATATATTAGGTCGAGCTTTATTATCTTGAGTTGTTGGCAAGTTATTTGAGAAACGATAAAGGTTATACTCACCTTGTGTTCATATACTGCACCATAAGCTCGTGTCTCGTAATTCGATAATTCTTTTCCTTCCTTATGGAGCGGGCCGAACGCCTCGGCATGATTATGTACCACACTCTCATGGGAGCGGGCCATTCGCTTAGGCAGTATAATAGATGCATCTATGGTTCGTGCCGCTCGACCCTCGGCAGTGTACACGTTATGATGGGATATTGCCGATTGCCTCGACAGTATCATATTCTTTTTGAAACATGACTGTATGACTTCGGCGTAATTGTACGTTATATCGCTAGTAGTTCAAATATTCACAAGATTTTCCTTCCACTGATGCCTTACGTTTAATATGGTAGTTTTTATTTATCTGATATTGGCACTAGGTATTTTTTGAGCCGTTGAAATAGAATACGAGATGAGAAATTAATATTGTTTAAATAAATATTTGCAAATTGTGTTAGGTATAGATTCACCTCACTACTACTGTTGTGCTTCTTATCTGTTTGTAATTTACCATATTAATTTATTAGACCACTAGTAAGTGTCGATGTCGACCCCTCATCACTACTTCTCCGGGGTTAGGCTAGATACTTAATGGGTACGCATTAATTTACGTACTCATGCTGCACTTCTGCACTAAATGTGCAGTCCGACAGGTTCATTTAGTAGTCATCATGGTGCGTAGGCGCTGCTGCTAGGAAGACTTTAAGGTGAGCTGCATTCCAGGCACGCATCGCAGCCCACAGAGTCTTCATCCTTCCATTTACTTTATTCTGTCTTATTTACATTCCAGACAGATGTTGTATTATTCTTGTTGTACTCCCTAGTAAATGCTCATGTACTTGTGACGCTGGATTTTGGGATATACTAGTTAATGCTTACGGTTCTGTATATTATCATCGCCTTTCATTTCTCTTATAACCTACAATTTTTGTACGTTCCCGTGGATTTAAAAGTGTAAAATTTCCTTATTACAATTTATGATTTCGAAAGTAATAAAATGAGTAATTAAATTGATCAACCACCATTGGCTGGCCTGACGGCAGCATTAGGTGCCATCACGACTTATTGTGGATTTTGGGTCGTGACAACTTGGTATCAGAAATCTAGGTTCATTTAGGTCTCACGAGTCATGTGCAAGTCTAGTAGAGTCTTTCAGATCGGTACAGAGACATCTGTACTTATCTTCGAGAGGCTACAAGGCTGTTAGGATCCCTTCCCTTCTTGATTCCTCTTCGTGCGATTTGATTCTATTGAAGCTTACACCTTCATTTCCTTCCTACTCAATCTTATGCGACGCGGAGCGCTTTTTATCAATTGGACATGGAGGAGTTGTAGTGGTACTACAGATATGGGCATGATGTTTCTCCCTGCATATCCGGGTAGGCTATTATCGTCGCCTTGCGGAAGAGTGTACTGTCATTTCAGCCCAGTATCTGTATTTCCTATAGTTTTGAGGCTGTACACATATTATTATGATATTCATGCATTGTTATCGCATAGTGTTGGTGTAATGGTAGGGTGCTTGTTTATGTGTCGAGGTAGTGAATGACTTGAAAAGAGGATTTCTCAGTGCATGATTTTGAGTTTCGGCATTTAATTTCAGCGGAGGAAAGGCAATCGGACTATGGATGTTTAGGCTTTGGTTAATGGAGTAACGAGACTTGATATTTTCGAGCGTGGTAGAATTCTCATTTGTGATGTGGTGTCGTCGTCCTTGTTTGAAGGTATTAAGGTTCGCCGATTTTATGGTCTTCTTTGATTTGCGTTTGGGCCAATGTATTGTGAAATAGTGCCTAAGAAGAAGTTGTCAGAGATGGCGGTGTGTAGCGGTTTCAGAATCGAATCGGTGTTTTTAATGCTGATGGCTCGAAAAGATGATCTTTGAGGAGGCTTAGAGTTGGTAGCAATTTATTAGTTCAGGTGCTACAAAGATAGATTTTGATTTGAGGCAGCATTTGGGTAGCGAAGGATGAGGAAGGACATGGTGGACGGTGTCTACGGTGGTTGAATTGCTAGTAGGTCAAGTATGAAAAGCAGAGGTCGAGAAGTTGCTTAAAGAAGATAGTTTAACCAAAGTGGGAGTGGATGAGTAGCATATGGATTCTGTGGTAGGATAGCCACATGCCTTAAGAAAAGTTTAGAGCGATTTGGGAATCATGGTGGACAATGACCAAGTCTATAAATGCCATTTGAGACGATGATTACTGCACTGAGGAAGGATTGATATGACAGAAAGGAGTTTGCTTGGAATGAAAAGGGGTGTAAAAGCTTGATTATCATTATGGGATGGGACATGACTTCGAGTTTGGAATGTATAGTCGGACTTTCAGTTGATGACTATGGGGAATGAACCGACTTTTACAGTTGGCGCTTGAGTATGGGCTTCAGAGGGCTTACTGATTTCGTGGTAGTGGTGCCCAGTGCAGTGTCATTGGAAGATGTCGGTATAGAAATTCCATAGGTGGGGTATCTCTTTTGAGTAGGTCAGCAGATGCGTGAGTTTGATGAAGCTTCTACGAAGAATTCTACTTGCTACCTGGTAAGAGGTCGAATATGTGTTTGTGGCTTATGATTCGGAATGTTCATGAAACGTTTAGCAAACATTTCGAGAATTTTTGTGGGGTAAAGGTGCGAGATCATGGTAATTGAGAAGGAGGAATCTTTATGGGTTCCAGATTTATGTAATTGTAGCTTAAAGTTATATGAGGAAGCCCGCAGTCTACGACTGGAGCGCGTGGTTATCTGCTTGTGCGATTTCTGATTATCGATGCATTGGTGGGTTATTATGACTAAGAAAAATAAAACATCAGGGGTAATTCGAGAGAAGAACTTGATGAATGTGTGCTATACTTCGCCTCATCGATTCATGTGTAGTTTTGGGAAGACTCAGAGTTTGTGCTTTTTGTGGATGTGATGTACAAGGAAAAGAATTCGGCCGGTTGCTTCTTTGAGAGGGTGTTTATGTGCTAGCAGAGCGTTGGAGTCTGGATATACTTGGGACCAGGATAGAGTGTGTGGCTCTCAATAGTGGTTCTAATGGGTTTAAGGATGTAAGCGTGGTGTCTAAGAATTTTAGGTCCCTTTTGTGGTTAAGATCGAGTTTTTGCAGTGGGTATTGAGACAACGTGATCTCGTGATTTGGGTCACTTGGGATGAGTGTTGATTGAGTTTCATTATGTTTTTGAATGGAGCTATTATTATTTCTAAGGCAAGTCAAGAGTAAACCGGAGGAAGTTGGATTGGTTGGTAATGGTTTGAATCAGCATGATTGAGGCAATGATTAGTTCCTTCGGCGTGTTAATGTTATACGGGTGAATTCTGACGGTATGTGTAGTCTTGACAGCCGCCGTAATTTGATTTATTTGTAGGTATTTGATTATAATGGCCTCTTATGTGTAGATGGATCCCGGAAGCGTTATGGTGGTTTAGACCATAACTTGAGGTTTGTAATTTTTGCGGTTATGGGAATTCGGTTGCGCGTTCCCATCGTTCCTCTGAAATGTGTTGAGTGAAAGGGGTTCTAGATGATGAAATATTTATTCTATTGGTGGTTCAGGAGTTATGATGAAATTCTTGTACTCTCATGTAGTAACATGTAGGTATAATGAGCGGCATGGGAATTTGAAGTTGAGGACCAAGGTTGCGGTTCGGTGTTGACAAGAATATCACGAGCTCGGATGAGCAGGAAAGAATTCATATGTGCAGAGTAAGCTGGTATTTTTCTTTATTGTCAACGGTGCCCTGCGTAAGAGGCTTTGTGTACTGATTTGCGGATTCTCGATTTGCTTTATAGCATTAGCACTGTTGGTGGTTTGGAGGTGATAACTTGCTACCTGGTGTGGAAGGTCGTGGGAGAATATCACATGAGAAAATTTGTATAAGTATGACATGTTAGTCACTTGATTGTTAAAGATTGAAACCAAGCATGGAGATTATGGAACTATCGTTAATGTAGGAGTTTATGCCTAGGAGGCGCTCTATCCCTTTTGTTGTGAACTGTGGGAGTTTGTTTCGGATTGGGAAGGCTACCGTGTGTGTCATGAATGGGGCCATTGTGGATCCTTGAGAGCTTGTTGACCCAATATGGGATGATCGGAATCGTCTTGGGGTCTGTTGATGGGTCTAATGTGAATGTGTGCTCTACATCAGGCTAGATGTGTTCATTCAGCATAGTTTTGCTTAGGGAGGAGTCTTTGAGCATTGAATGTTATTCCCGTCGTCAGCTATTCCATGTAATACTTTATTGTGCCATGTGGGTTGTGAGACGACTTTATTATTCGCACAAGTATTGTGGTCACGTGTAGCTTGTGGTATTATATGAGCATGATGGCTCTCGAGATGCATGTCATTTATTGCACCATAGTTGTGCTTGGGTTTTGTAGCATATGGCGCTATCCGTCTCCCCAGGGTTGATTTTTGCACTTGGCGTGCTTGTGGTCGATATTTGGGTATTTCGTAGGTGTAAGCATTATGGCTTGATGGGTATTTCCTTATTTATTGTTATGTGTAGATTGGGTGGAACACCGTCGCGGGTATGTTATTTGGATCGGGTTGCACGCCGCAACGGTATCATGTGTGGATCAGGTTGCACGCCGCATTAGTGGGATTTTGAGTATGGTTCCATATGTCTATTCTTGTGTATTTTGTTTCTCATTCTCTGAGAAGGGTTCATAGCATCTGTTCGACCATTTTATTCGTTACGCAGGCTGGGTAGTTCTTTTCTAGAGTTCGTTCCTCCTTATGCGTCATATTCAAGTTGTGGCTTGTCGGCGCATTGATGGCGTCATATGAGATCTTGGTCAGTGTTTGAGGTGGCATATTGTCTGAGCAGCTTGTACTGGGTGAGACGAGATTATTGGACCTAAAATTAGTGCAGTCAGATTCATATAAGGTATATTAAAGAGTAAATATCATTATTCATTTCAGAATGAGGTAATGCTCCTTGTCAGGAGGAGAGACACCATGATTTGTTGATTCAGTAGGTGGTTATGACTTTTTACACATCTCTTCCGCCGTGGCAGTATTGCAAGTTAGAACAACGCTCATATGCATTATGAGGTGTATTGCGGGCATCCGATTCGTGAAATTCCAGTTATTGTGGTCGAAGGATGTTATTATGGGCAACTGATTTATGTGGTGCATGGTGTGATTTCAGCATAGGTGCATGATTATTTTTTGGTACAGTGTGTAGTGATTGGTACGGTGTTCGAATGTTAGAATCAGGTCTTGTAGAGAAATTTGGAGGTTGGAATTTGGTTCTAAGGCTTATTGACTAAATAAAAGGGAAGATCTTTAGTATGCCTCGAGCTAATGTGCTCAAATGGATTGTGGTGGCACGAGTGTTAAACAGTGATTTTAGACAACTCCGGAATAGTTCTTGGCACGTTCGAGGACGAACATATTGGGGGAGAATGTAACGACCCGACCGGTCGTTTTGAGCTCTAGCGCGTCCTTCGACGGTTTGAGGCCTTGAGTAGCTTCACTTCATGTATTACGACTTGTACGTGTGGTCGAAATTAGATTTTTGGGAAGTTCAGAATTGATTCGGAAGGAAAATTCTAATTTTGGAACTTTTATTTGGAAGAATGGACTAGGTTTGACTTTTGAGTAAACGATCTCGCAATCGGGATTTAAAAGTTCCAGTAGGTTCGTATGATAAGTTCGGACTTGAGCGCATGTTCAGTTGAGTATCGGGTGGTCTGGAAGCATTTCAGCTCTTAATATAGAAAGTTGGCATTTTGAAGGTTTTAGAATTTCATAAGTTTGATTTGAAATGGACTTTGGTGTTATCGATGTCCGCTTGAGGTTCCAAACCTTAAATTGGTTCGTATCATGATTGGTGACTTGTGCGTAAAGTTTGGCATCATTCCGAAATGTTTAAGAATGAATCAAACGCGTTTGTTGAAGTTTGAATGTTTGGAAGTTTAAAGAAAGGTTTTGATTGTCGATTCGTAGTTTTGATGTTGTTTGGTGTGATTTGAGGCCTCGAACAGGTTTGTGTTATGGTTTGGGACAGGTTTGTGTAATTGGACGGGGTCCCGGGGGCCTCAGGTGTGTTTCAGAGGTGTTTGGGTTGTGTCACGCTCTTATTTGATTTTTCAGCGTCGTTTATTTTGGTATAAAAGTAACTATATTGAGAAAACCACCTTTTATTTGTGATTGTATTGAATCATTAGATCCGTATCGTAATTACGGAGCCATAGCAACAAGAATCGTCGAATTCTGATGTCGTATGAGAGAGTTATGCCAATTTCCGTGTCGGGCAAAATTGCTGGTTTCTGGTGTGAAGTTTTGTTCTTCGCGAACGTGAGAGAGGTTCTGCGAACGCGAAGAAGGATTTCTGGGTTAACCGGTCAACGCAAAAAATTGCTCTTCGCAAACGCGAAGGTTTCTCGGGAAGGCGATGAAGAAAAATCACCTGGATAGTGTTTTAAATCGAGAATTTTAGTATTTTGAGCATATCTTGAGTTCTAAAGCTCCGTTTGAGGTGATTTTTGCGGTGTTGTTCTCGTCAAGGGGATGAATATATGACCTTTATTTTGATGTTTGTCCATGATTATTTTCGTTGGTTATTATTTTTATCCGTATTTGGATGTAGAAATTGGAATTTTGAGCCCCAAAGTTGAGAAATGGTAAATCCTTGATTTGATGGTTGATTCATGAACGAAATTGGATGATTTTCTGGATATAGACCATGTGAGATATGGGTAATATTTATTTTCAATAATTTTCGAAATCCGGGCATGTGGGCCCGAGGGTTGACTTTATTAACTTTTCGAGCGGAGTTGGAATAGTTATAAATTGATTAATTATAAGCATTGGAGTATATTTTGATTGATTTGCACGTTGTTTGACTAGTTTTGGGACGTTTAGCTTTGAGTTGAGGTGTAAGAGAGGCGTTGGAGCCGGTTATGGAACTTTAGAGCAAGGTAAGTCTCCTGTCTAACCTTGTGAAGGAGAAACTACCCCCTAGGCGATGTAGTTGTTATGTGCTATTAGTTGTGGGTGCTACGTACGCACCAGGTGATGAGAGTCCGTACGTAGCTAAAGCATGTTTATGTCCGGGTAGACTTAGGACTTTACCAAGTAATATTTGAAATATTTGAATTCATTCTGCTAGCTTAACTAATTGAAATTATAATTGAACTTGATTTAGAAATATATACATATATATTAGGCCGAGCTTTATTACCTTGAGTTGCTGGCAAGTTATTTGAGAAACGGTAAAGGTTATACTCATCTTGTGTTCATATACTGTACCGTAAGCTCGTATCTCGTAATTCGAAGATCAACTGCGCAGTACTGTATAGGGCCAACCCAGCGCAGGGAATATCC
Organism: Nicotiana obtusifolia; assembly: GCA_002018475.1. Classification (NCBI taxonomy): domain Eukaryota; kingdom Viridiplantae; phylum Streptophyta; class Magnoliopsida; order Solanales; family Solanaceae; genus Nicotiana; species Nicotiana obtusifolia. The sequence goes on from MCJB01024327.1 coordinate 111,454, forward strand.
ATCCCTCAATATAACTAATTATGCAAGATCCATGCCTAGTGAAGATCCTTTCCTCAATATAATATCAACTGCGCTCCCTGTGGATGTGCAGACTTTGGAGGGGCTCCTTCAGCCCAAGCGCTATAATGAGCCAAATCTAGGCATAAATCAATAAATGTTGCAGTGTGCAGCTCGATCACATAAATATCACTCACAATCAGGCCCTCGGCCTCACTCAGTCATCAATCTCTCTAGTCTCTCGGGCTCACAATGTCATTAAACTAGCCCAAAATGATGATATGATGTATCAATAAATGGCAACAGAGACTAAGATATTATATGCAATGAATGAGCATGACTGAGTAGGAAATTACAATTTAAACATATAATTCGACGGTAGAAATGACCTCAGTGGGTCCCAATAATACCATCATTGCCTAAGCATGATTTCTAACAAGAGTCACAACTCCGTTTCTCTAACACATGAAAAATAAGTCAATTGACTACACAACTTTACGGAATCGACCGAGTCTCAATTTCAACAGAGCACGCCCACACGCCCGTCACCTAGCATGTGCGTCACCTCGAAACAAATCACATAACACGTATAAGCAGGGTTCATACCCTCAACTCCAAGATTAGAAGTGTTACTTACCTTGAACAAGCCAAATTCAATACCGAGTAGGCCAAGTGATGCTCCAAAAATGCCATCCCGCTCGTACCAACCTCCGAACGGCTCGAAACTAGCCAAAAGCAACTCGAATACATCAAATAAAACCTAAGAAAATAATTCCAATTGATAAAGGTCGAATCTTTACTCAAAAGCCTAAAATCAACCAAAACGTCAAACTCGGGCCTGTACCTCGGGACCCGATAAAACTCAAAAAATCCGACAATCCATTAAACTACGAGTCCAACCATATTAATTTCACTCAAATTCGACTTCGAATCAATGTTCAAAACTCAAGAATTTGCTCAATGAAACTTTAGTCACCCCCCCCCCCCC
>MCJB01024327.1:112458-144025 GCA_002018475.1 Nicotiana obtusifolia
TTAGTCCCCCCCCCCCCCCAATTTTCTCTTTTGAAATCATCAACCAATTGTCAAAACTGAGGATAGATTCATGAAATATAACCGAAACCGAGTAGAGAACACTTACAATCCACGTGGTGAATATCGCCTCAAAAATCGTTTCAACCCGAGCTCCATAGGTCCAAATATGCAAAAATGGTCGAAACCTCCGAAATAGAGTACTTTATATTCACTCGACAGAAATACTCTATGCGATCGGGGGACATCCTTCGCGATCGCGAAGAACAAACTCAGCATCCTCTAAAAATACACTACGTGATCCAAACTTAATGAACTTTGAACTTTTCATCTTCCAAAAATCGTGCCGAAACATATCCAATCAACTCGAATTAAACTCAAATTTTGCACACAAGTCTCAAATAACATAATGAATCTATTCCAATTCCAGGAAACACATTCCGAATCCGATTTCCACAAAGCCAACTCTCTATCGAACTTATGAACTTTCTAAACCTTCAAATTTTCAACTTTTGCCAATTAGTGCCAAATCCTTCTAGAAACATTCCAAATGCAAATTCGGGCATATGCCCAAGTCCAAGATCATAATCCGGACCCACAGAACCATCAAAAATCCAATCCTAGGTCAAATACTAAAAATCAAACTTGGTCAACTCTTTAAACTCTAAAGCTTTAATCATGAAATTCATTCTTCCAAATCAATTCTGAATATTCTGAAAATCAAAACCGACAATTCACACAAGTCACAATACCTCATACGGAGCTACTCATGCCCTCAAACTACCTCGCAAAGTGCAAATGTCCAAAATGACTGGTTGGGTCGTTACATCCTCCCCCACTTAAACACACGTTCATCCTTGAACGTGCCAAGAGTCGTTCCATATGCATCAAATTGCCGTGTAACTTACCATGCACATACCCGGGGGTGATCCCACATCACCCTATTCTGAATAGGCCCGACAACACAACATAACTGGAGATCATTACTTCAATCTTAACCCGTAAATCACATAATCCAATTTCCAACATCCGAAATTTCCTATAAGACCCGAATCTCGCATCTACACACTGTATAAGTCTGTACAAGTTGTATCAAGCCATAACCATAACCCAAGATGTAATCACATGATATACTGCATAACTCGCATATTTGTAGCAATAACTCCTGACCACAATAACTACTCAAAACAAGCGAGAGACCGGTAATAAACCGCGTATCAAAAACCTTGTTCAAAACCTTAGTACACTGCCGATGATGAAAGAAACACACAGAAACTTATAACTACTAATCAGATCAACAAGTCATGGAGCCCTCGTCTGACAGGAACCGTAGTCCAAATTCTAAGCTGACCTCTGATATTATTCCTCCATACATACTACAATCAAATTCGATAGTACCTATTCAAGGTCCAATGAATTCATCTGGTCAAACACAACCATTTTATTGATATGCAACACTAATACAACCTAGAGCCACAAACTGTGTAATCCGTGTACTAATACGCAATAATTCAAAGGTACTCAGTCATGGAAAATGACACAAATGAGAAAACTGCCTAACAAGCTCAACAAGTACCACTACAACGCAATGCTAAGAACCCATCACACACCGTAGAACCAAAATACACGAATCTAACACAAAGGATCGTATCCCGACATAACTCCAATACATTGCGTGACCCCATCCAAACACTGGTCTGTATGAAATACCTCAAGCCACCATGCTCAAAATCAACAACTACACGCAATTCGACATCAAATACACGAAGTGTATGACCATAACCACGGAGAAGAAACTAGCACAATATACCACAGTCCGGAGAGAATATAACCAAGGCGCAATCAACCATTCAACACCCTAATATCCATATTGCTCAAATTCCGCTATAAGGCCCAAATAGTACCGCACCATGTGTGCCTATAACCAACGTATCCCAATCCCTCGTAGCATAGAATGGTAATTCATAGAACATCTCAGAACATGAATAAGCTTAACTCTAACCGAATGGCGCATCCCTCAACAACAGCAGTATGGAGTCAACCAATCCGACCTGGTGTAGAATATAGATCCTCATTGGGCCTGCCAATGGACCCTAATTCCACTCTGGTCACCAGAAATAGATGCATAACCTTCCGAAGTTCACAATGACTGAACCATAACATATACTATCATCTAGCCAACATTGGCCACATCTTCACATTCCAAAACCACGAAATAATCTGTTTCTGAGAACTCTTGGTCTCCAAGTCCATAGAACACATGAATCACCATATCTGATCCCAACTCCACCACCCGAATATCTAACACATCTTTCATACACGATCATCCCACGAGGAATACTTCTATAATTCTACCATACCACATAGCAAAAATCTGAATGTCAGTAGTTGATCAACCAGCCGAGTACCACAATACCAATGAAGCATCCGTAAGTTTAAACCCAATGCACCTTCTGAAATGCGCACCTTCCCAGGAATTACCAAATAGTTATAGTATTCATCTAAACTTCGGAAACCGTCCATACTATCTAAGAATTTATAATCTTCCCTTCGAAACGGACCCGTGACCTTGCACATGCAAATCTCAATCCCACATAACACAACACATCTATCATGCCATCATAGGAAAAGTATGAGAATCTCATAATAAACTCCGAGTCGCAAGCAAACTACATACTCAATTAGCCAGGAACCTTCCATTTGATCTCATCCAAGAGAAAATCACAATACGCAACATTCCCTTCGCCCTGGTAGGAAATATCCATCTCAAACCGTGGTAAAAACCATCAAGAACTCCGTCGAAGCCCATTTGCAACTGCCTAAGCCATCAAAACTGAATATCTCTAATTCAGCCAAACCACGTGAGTCGCCAAACCTAAGAGTATTGCTACAAAACACTTGTAGAGACTCGCGACATCATGAGAACCAAAAGAAAGCATACCATTACCCTATCGATCCAACCTACTACCAAGCTGCCCATTTTCTCAGAGTTCCTTCTGAATTACCCTCAAGTTGACACTCCTCCTTGGCCATAATACCATGATCCTCAACCAAGACTCACCCCACAAGATCCTAGAATAAAATCACACTGCCCTAAGGGCCATAAGCCTCTGTATTCCCTCTTAAGCACCCCAGAAGTACCATAACCGAGACACCCACTCTGAAGAGACCTTCTGTGAATCTAAAGTCGTTTCCTTCACCTTCCTGATGCTTAAATGTAGAGTCCGTAATGATATAGGAACACCGCGAGTCTCGATACCATCCAATGTAAGTCTCAGATTCTAGCCATAAACAAATTCAAAAAAATTCTCAATTGCTACATATAAATCTTGAATCCGTTAGAACCCTTTCGAGAGTCATCTACTTTGCCAGAGTCTCAATTGCACCGCCCAAACAGGCCGAACAACCTGTGCCTCATTTGTACAATAACACCTAAAGAAGTAACCATGCCATAGCGCAACCGAGAAAATTCATACACCGTGCACACTACATCCGTCACGAATAACAAGTTGACTCATTCCATGATTTCTATATACCCATAGAGTGTAACATAACCCGTATCTAGAAATTCCCTTACTTTTGTCATCCCCAAACCAACCTATGCAAGTCATATCTGATTCACAAGTATGCCTCTAACTGAAACCAGTACCACATAACCACGCAATCAAATCGTCAATAGCAGACTTCCCCACGTGGCTCAAAGCCATAGAAAAACACTTGACAACTTATAATGCCCATACTCTATTACTGACATACTACCATAGTGAGATTTAACCAAATTCTTAACAAGCTCATGCAACACAAACCATATAGTACCTCAAATCATTTTCTAAGCTCGCCTTCATTCTCTTGATTGTCAGGTCAGCTTTTGTGACCAATTCAAATTCAAATCTCAATACATATAACTCGCTGGTAAAAAAGAAATTCTCCACAAAACATTATAGGGATCACACATCCGTAAATTACCCCGCAGGTGATAACCTGTGTGCTTAGCCTTAAACTGACATCTTTCTATACCCTTTTTATAGCCACAACTACTACGTAATCACTTAACCTTCCTGAGTTTGAACTCACCAACACGACATGAAAAAAAATCTACCTCCACAATTAAACAATATGAAAGAACCTTTAGCACACCCACAACTCGAGACTATACGTCAAATCAAGACATACATCAAGCACCTAGTAGACCTTTTTATATCTCAAGAAAACTCTTTCATCACATTCAAACCATTTGAACACATCCCGCAGTCACATCATACTCATCATATAGCCATTCAATCACTCATTGAGCCACAAATTCTACTCATAGGGACACTACCGGACATATACGTCCAAAAGCATATGCTCAGGCAACCCAAATCCCCATGCTCAAGCTACAGTAAAAACCCAACCTTAAGTCCTCCAGACTGGCCTATCATCAGCATGCCAAGGTCACATCTCGCACTTTATCCATGGAATCACAAGCCGTCGATGCACAGTTGATACTGAGCGCTCACATGCGCACACAAATGCGTGGAGGGAATTCAAAGAGTTATGTTTCAAGCTGAATCAATTCCGCACGATAAGGAAAGAAAGATGAAAAATTATCCTAAATGTCCTGTAGCCTCTTGAAGATAGGTATGGACGTCATCATACCGATCCGAAAGACTCTACTAGACACTTGCTTATGACTTGTAGAACCTTTGAATCTAGAGCTCTGATACCAACTTGTCACGACCCAAAATCCAACTAGTCGTAATGGCACCTAAACCAACCCTCTAGGTAAGCCAATTAATGACTATCCTATTCAATGATTTTTATTAAGATAAATAAATGATAAAATAACTGAACTTTAATACATTTCCCAAGGAATGGAAGTGCAAATCACGAGCTTCTAAGATTTAGAGTTTACAAAGCTGGAATGAAATAAATACATCATTTATTTGAAATATACATGAACGGGTTAATAATTCTAAAGCTACCAAGATTAAGAGGTAGCTATGACCGGAATGCGGGTACATCTTCCGATCCGGCTCCCTTTGTACGCAGCAAGATTAGCATCCAACATCTTCACACAAGGTGTAGAAGTGTAGTATGAGTACAACCGACCCCATGTACTCAATAAGTAATAAACCTAACCTTAGGTTGAAAGTAGTGATGAGATGGGACAAGGGTCAGAGTCCAACTCCAACAACCAGCAACAATCATAACAGTAATAATAAAATGGTACATGAAAATAACTTAGAGGTAAGATGCTCAACTCGTTCACAGTTACGGGAAGATGGGCCTTCTTTTCAAGTATAACAATAAATCCCAAATCTTTCATCGAAAACGCCAAAAAAAACATAATGAATAAGTTTGAAAATAGTGATTTTTCCCAAAAACCTTTCAACAATAAACAAGATGTTTCATTTTCAGATAGCATGAGAAAAATACATCTTTATGCCTACATGTCATTAAACAATTGAAATCATGAATGTCACCAAAATCGGGTAGCATGAGGAAATGCATCTCTATGCCTGTATCTCAAGTACGCATGTCAAATGCAATGCATCTCAATGGTGAACTCATGTAATCACGCTCTCAGAGTATTCAATCTCACTGTCTCGCATTTCCACTCATCACACTCAGTCAATCGTCGCTGTACAGGGCAGATCCAGCCTAAATATAAATGACAACTCGCGCACAGTCACTCAGTACAATATATGGCCAATCCGGCCCAGGGAAGATCCGTCCCAAACATACATATATATGTATGTATGTATATGTATATGTATATGTATATATATATATACATATACACACACACACACACACACACATATATATATATATATAATAACTGACATTTAGTCACTCAATATTTTATAGAGCCAATCCAGCCCAGGGAAGATCCATCCTTCAATATAATATTAAATTTGCTTACTGTGGGTGTGCAGACTCCGGAGGGGATCCTTCAGCCCAAGCGCTCTAATGAGCCAAATCCAGGCATAAATAAATAAAACATGCTGCGGCGTGCAGCCCGATCCCATAAATATCACTCACAATCAGGCCCTCGGCCTCACTCAGTCATCAACCTCTCCTGTCTCTCGGGCTCACAATGTCATGAAACTAGCCAAAAATGATGATATGATGTATCAATAAATGGCAACAGAGACTAAGATATGATGTGCAATAAATGAACATGGCTGAGTACGAAACTACAATTTAAACATATAATTCGATAGTAGAAATGACCTCAATGGGTTCCAATAATACCAGCATTTTACTAAGCATGATTTCTAACATGAGTCACAACTCTATTTCTCTAACACATGAAAAATACATGGAAAATACAAGCCAATTGACTACACATCTCTATGGAATTGATTGAGTCTCAATTTCTATGGTGTACGCCCACATGCCCGTCACCTAGCATGTGCGTCACCTCCAAACAAATCACATCACGTATAATTAGGGCTCATATCGTCAGCTCCAAGTTTAGAAGTGTTACTTACCTCTAACAAGCCAAATTAAATACTGAGCAGGCCAAGCGATGCTCCAGAAATGCCATCCTACGCGTACCGACCTCCGTACGGCTCGAAACTAGCCAAAAGAAACTCGAATACATCAAATAAAGCTTAAGGAAACAATTCCAGTTGATAAAGTTCGAATCTTTACTCAAAAGCCCAAAATCAACCAAAATATTAAACCTGGGTCCACACCTCGAAACCCGACAAAACTCACAAAATCCGACGACCCACTAAATCACGAGTTCAACCATACTAGTTTTACTCAAATCCAACTTCGAATCGATGCTCAAATATCAAGAATTTGCTCTATGAAACTTTAGTAAAAAACCCCTAATTTTCTCTTTTGAATTTATCAACCAATTGCCAAAAACGAGGATAGATTCATGAAATATAACCGAAACCAAGTAAAGAGCACTTACCCCAATCTACGTCGTGAAAATCACCTCAAATATAGCTGCAACCCGAGGTCCATAGCTCCAAATATGCAAAAATGACCGAAACCTCCGAAATATAGTACTTTATATTCACTGGACAGAAATGCTCTACGTGATCGCAGGACATCCTTCGCGATTGCGAAGAACAAACTCAGTAGCCTCTAAAAAACACTACGCGATCGCGAGATAGTGAACGCGAATGCGAACACAAAGAACACTGCCTCATACTATCGCGAACGCGTCCTACATTATGCGAACGCGTTGAAGAGTTTCTCTAGCCCCAGCTTAGTCCAAACCACTACGCGAACGCGATGCTTTATTTGCCATAACATATGTGAACACGGACCATCACTCATGAATGCGTCGAAGAAGAGTTTTTATGCTCCAATTTTCCCTTACGCGATCGCGCCTCTAAGTCCGGGATCACGATGAAGAACTATGACACCAAAGATCAGTAGAACATAGCAGTGCCAAAGTGATCAGAAACCCATCCGAAACTCACTTGAGCCCTCAAAACCCCATTTGAATATAACAACAAGTCTCGAAACACAATACGGACCTAATCAAGACATCAAATCACACATAACAACATCGAAATGATGAATCGTACCACAAATCGAACTTAATGAACTTTGAACTTTTCAACTTCCAAAACTTGTGCCGAAACATATCCAATCAACTTGGAAAAACTCAAATTTTGCACACAAGTCTCAAATGACATAATGAAGCTATTCCAATTCTCGAAAACACAATCCGAATACAATCTCTTCAAAGTCAACTCTCGGTCAAACTTATGAGCTTTCCAAACCTTCAAATTTCTAACTTTCGCCAATTAGTGTCAAATCCTTCTAGAAACATCCAAATACAAATCCGGGCAAACGCCCGAGTCCAAGATCATCATCTAGACCCAGCAGAACCATCAAAACTCCAATCCGAGGTCAAATAGTAAAAATCAAACTCAATCAACTCTTTTAACACTAAAGCTTCAATCGTGAAATTCATTCTTCCAAATCAATTTCGAATAACCTAAAAACTAAAACTGATGATTCACACAAGTCATAATACCTTATACGAAGCTACTCATGCCTTCAAACTACCGAGCGAAGTACAAATGCTCAAAACAACCGGTCAAGTCGTTACATCCTCCCCCGCTTAAACACATATTTGTCCTCGAACATGCTAAGAGTCATTCCAAAGCCATCAAATCACCGTGTAACCTTACCATGCACATACCCGGGGGAGATCTCACATCATGTACAATGATGTATTGGGCTGGATCTGCCATGGTTTATTTGCATTTAGGTTCATTTGCATTGGGCTGGATTTGCCTTGGTTTATTTGCATCTTTAGGCTGGATCTACCTTGGTTTATTTGCATTTGGGCTGGATCTGCACTGTTCAGTACTGAGTAACTGAGTGTGCTGAGTGTTGAGCATGATGAGTGAGAATACGAGATAGTGAGTTGAGTACTCTAAGTGGGGGAGTACATGATTTCATTATTGAGATACGTACTTTAGATACATGCGTAGAGATGCATTTTTTTTTGCTACCTGGCTTTGGTGACATTCATGATTTCACCTGTATATTGACATGTAGGCATAGAGATGTATTTTCCTCATAATATCTGAAAATGAAACATCTTATTTCTTGTTAAAAGGTTTTTGGGAAAAATCACGGTTTTTAAACTTATTCATATGCTTTTGGTGTTTTCGGTGAAAGATTTAGGATTTACTATTATACTTGAAAAGCATGCCTATCTTTCCGTAACTGTGAACGAGTTGAGCATCTTACCTCTGAGTTATTTTCATGCACCGTTTTATTATTATTGTTATGATTGTTGCTGGTTGTTGGAGTTGGACTCTGACCCTTGTCCCATCTCGTCACTACTTTCAACCTAAGGTTAGGTTTATTACTTATTGAGTACATGGGGTCGGTTGTACTCATACTACACTTCTACACCTTGTGTGCAGATGTTGGATGCTAATCTTGCTGCGTACAGAGGGAGCCGGATCGGAAGATGTACCCGCATTCCAATTATGGCTATCACTAGTCCTTGGTAGTATTAGATTCAAATTCAGTTCAGTTACACTTCAAACAGATGTTTTAATTATTTCAATTCAATTTTTATAAAGAAATCTAAATCTTAGACACTCATGATTTGTACTACCAGTTCTAGGAGAGTTGTATAAAATTTAGTTATCTCATCTTTGACTCACATCAATATTATTATATTGTATTTTATAGTTAATTAGTTTACCTAGCGGGTTCGGTTAGGTGCCATCATGATGGTTTGGATTTTAGATCGTGACAAGTTGGTATCAGAGCTCTAGGTTTATAAGTTCTACGATTCATGAGCAAGTGTCTAGTAGAGTCTTGCGGATTGGTATGATGACATCCATACCTATCTTCGAGAAGCTACAGGGCAGTTAGGATAATTTTCCATCTTTCTTTCCTTATCGTGCGGAATTGATTCAGCTTAAAGCATAACTCTTTGAATTCTTTCCACGCATTTGTATGCACATGCCGGTGCTCGATCTCAATTGGGTATCGCCGACTTGTGATTCCATGGATGTGATGCAAAATGTGATTTCAGTGTGCTGATAATGGGCCAGTCTGGAGGACTCGACGCTAGGGTTTGACTGTAGCTTGAGCACGGGGATTTTGGTTGTATGAGTACGTTCTTTTGGACTTATATGTCCGGTAGTGTCCCTATGAGTGGAGTTCTTGGCTCGACGAGTGGCTAGATAGATACATGATGGGTATGAGGTGACTCCAAGATGTGTTCAGATGGTTTGAATGTGACGAGAAATGCTTACTTGAGATGTAGAAGGGGCTAATGGGTGTTTGATCACTGTCTTAATGTGACATATAGTCTCGAGTTATGAGTGTGTTGAAGGATCTTTCATGTTGTTTAATTGTGGAATGAAATAGATTTTCCTTTCTTGTTGATGAGTTCAGACTCAGGAAGATTAGGTTATTGCGTAGTAGTTGTAGCGGTGAAAGGGTAAAAAGAGAGCCCAGTTTGAGGCTAAGCAGGTAGGTTATCACTTGCGGGGGTAATCTACGGATGTGTGATCCTTATAATGCTGTGTGGAGGCTTTTTTTTCTACCAGTGGGTTATATTTGTGCAGTTTGAGTTGGATCAGTTGTAATAGTTGACCTGACCATCACGAGGATGAATACGAGGTTTGCAAATGATTTGAGGTATTAGAGGGTTGGTGTTACATGGGCTTAAGTAGGATTGAGTTGAATTTTGGTGCGGGATCATATCAGTAATAGAGTATAGGTATTATGAGTTGCCAAATATTTTGTTCTAGGGCTTTAAGCCAAGTAAGGGAGTATGCTATCGACGATTAAATTGCGTGGTTATGTGGTACTTGTTTCGATTAGAGGCATACTTGTGAATCAGATATGACTTGTAGAGGTTGGTTTGAGGATGACTCGAGTAAGGGAATTTTTGGATACGGGTTGTATTACACTTTATGGTATATGAAAATCATGGAATGATTGAGTTGTTATGTATGGAGGATGTAGTGCGCATGGAATATGAATTTGATTGGTGGTGTTAATGCAGGGTTACTTCCTTAGGTGTTATTGTGCTAATAGGGCACAGGTCATTTGGCCCATTTGGGCGGTGCAATTGAGATGTGAGCAAAATGGATGACTCTCGAGAAAGGTCTAATGGATTCAAGATTTATATGTGGCAATTGGGGATTTTCAGGATTGATATATGGCTAGAATCAGAGATTTACATTGGATGGTGTCGAGAATCACGGTGTTTCTATATCATTATGGACTCTACATTTCAGCGTCAGGAAGGTGAAGGAAATGGCTTTATATTCACAGAAGGTCTCTTCAGAGTGGGGGTCTCGATTGTGGTACTTTTGGGGTGTTTAAGAGGGAATATAACAGCTTATGGGCCTTAGGGCAGTGTGGTTTTATTCTAGGATCTTGTAGGGTGAGTCTTGGTTGAGGATCATGGTATTATGGCGAGGAGGAGTGTCAACTTGAGGGTAATTCGGAAGGAACTCGGAGAAATAAGGCAGCTTGGTAGCAGGTTGGATCAATATGGTAATGGTATGCTCGATTCTTTTAGTTCTCATCATGTGGTGAGTCTCTGCAGGTGTTTTGTAGCTGTGCTCTTGGGTTTGGCGACTCGCGTGACTTGGTTGAGTTAGAGATATTCAGTTATGATGGCTTGGTTAGGTGCAAATGGGTTTCGAAGAGTTCTCGATGGTGTTTTTTACCACGGTTTGAGATGGATATTTCCTACTGGCACGAGGAGCATGTTGCATATTGTGATTTTCTCCTGGATGAGTTCAAGCCAATTGAGTATATAGTTTGCTTGCGACTTAGAGTTGATTATGAGATTCTCGTACTTTTCCTATGATGGCATGATAGATGTTATGTGGTATGTGGGATTGAGATTTGCATGTGCAAGGTCATGGGTCCGTTTCGAAGGGAATATCATAATTTCTTAGATAGTATGGACAATTTCTGAAGATTAGATAAATGCTATAACTATTTGATAATTCTTGGGAAGGGTGCGCATTTCAGAAGGTGCACTATGTTCAGACTTACGAAGGCTTTATGGTATTGCGGTACTCGCCTGGTTGATCGACTGCTGACATTCTGATATTGCTATGTGGCACGGAAGAATTATATAAGTATTCCTCGTGGAATGATTGTGTGTGAGAGATGTGTTAGACATTCGGGTGGTGGAGTTGGGATCAGATATGGTGATTCATGTGTTATATGGACTTGGAGGCCAGGAGTTCTCATAAACAGATTGTTTCCTAGTTGTGGAATATGAAGATATGGCCAAAGCTAGCCAGATGATAGTATGTGTTATGGTTCAGTCATGACTTTCGGAGGGTTATGTATCTATTTGCGGGTGACCAGAGTGGATTTGGGGTCCATTGGCAGCCCAATGAGGATGTGTATTCTACACCGGGTTGGACTGGTTGACTCTGTACTGCTGTTGTTGAGGGATGTGATTCGGTTAGAGTTGAGCTAATTCGTGTTCTGAGATGTTCTATGAGTTACACTTCTATGCTACGAGGGGTTGGGATCCGTTTGTTATAGGCACACATGGTGCGGTCCTATTTGGGCCTTATAGAGGAATTTGAGAAAGATGGATATTAGGGTGTTGAATGGTTGATTGCTCCTTGGTTATGTTCTCTCCGGACTGTGGTATATTGTGCTAGTTGCTTCTCTGGGGTTATATTCATACACTTCGTGTATTTGATGTCGAATTGCGTGTAGTTGTTGATTTTGAGCATGGTGGTTTGAGGTATTTCATATGGACTAGTGTTTGGATGGGGTCATGGATTGCATCGGAGTTATGTCGGGATAAGATCCTTTGTGTTAGATTCGTGTGTTTTGCTTTGTCACGACCCAAAATCCTAACATGTCGTGATGGCGCCTATCGTGGAACTAGGCAAGCTGACATTTAAAAATATTTCCAACACTTTTAACAGAAAACGAATTTAAGCAGTTTAAACAATGAAGATTTCATAAAGGGTATAGAAACCCAAAATACACTACGAAAATTCCTAACATCGGGGTGTCACTGAGTACATGAGCATCTATACATCACAAATCTGAAAAAATATTGTCTATGATAATCTGAAACTAAATACAATAAGTGGAAAGATAGGGAAGGAGAAACAAGGTCTGCAAAATGCCAAGCAGCTACCTCGATAGTCTTCGAGAAACCAAACTCCACAACTTAGCAACTGCTGTGACCGGAGGCACTTGGGTCTGCACAGAAGGTGCAGGGTGTAGCATGAGTACAACCAACTCAATAAGTAATACGACTAAATAAAGAACTAAAAGTAGCAACGAGTTTTACAGTTATACTTCAATTACAGTGGTTTTCAACATAGGAAAGTAGGCATGCTTTCAAGTTCGATAAATCAGGTCGAAACAGTTACTTAACGACAAGTTTAAGTGCAAGAGTGTAATATCTTTAAGAGAATTTCAAGACAGTGATGCATGACAGCTAAGTGCAGCAGTAATGAAATCAAATGCATCCTCTCAGGGCCACAGTCACTCAGCCCTCCTATTCATTCAGCACTCGGCACTCGACACTCGCACTCTGTAGGTACCTGCACTCACTGGGGGTGTGTACAGACTCCGGAGGGGCTCCTTCAGCCCAAGCGCTATATCAAGCTAATCGTGTCATAAATTAATGAAACTCGCTGCGGCATGCAGCTCGATATATATATATATATATATATATATATATATATGTAATGAAAGCCCGAGCTATAAGGCTCGTTGCAGCATGCAACACGATCCACATATACACAGCCATAAGGCTCGTTGCAGCGTGTAACCCGATCCATATATACACAGCCATAAGGCTCGTTGCAGCGTGTAACCCGATCCATATATACACATATCACTCACATTTCAGCACTCAGGCCCCAACTCAGTCACCAATCTCTCCAGTCTCTCGGACTCTCATGTATCATGAAAATCAGCCCAAATAGAAATGATGTAATATATCAACAAGGAACAAAAGAGACTGAGATATAATATGCAAGTAAAACGGAGACTGAGTACAACAACAATTTAGCAGACAATTTAACATGTAATACGACCTTTGAGGGTCCCTTTCAGTATTAACACATGGCCCGAGCATGATTTCTAACAGGACTTGAAGCTAAATTTCTATATCACGTGAAGAAAATACAAATATCAACATATTAATTATCTATACGGTTCCATGGAATGGACCAAGTCCCAATTCCTACGTTACTTGCCCACACGCCCGTCACCTAGCATGTGTGTCACCTCAAAACCAATCAAGAGACACATATTACGGGGTTTGGTACCCTCAGAACCAAATTCAGAACTGTTATTTACCTCAATCCGAGCAAATCTTTACTCCAACACACCTTTGCCTCGCAAATTGGCCTCCAAATGACTCGAATCTAGCCACAAACAGTACAATACAATCTACACGGGCTAAAGGAATCAATTTTCACTAGAAAATACGAAGTTATTAATCAAAATTCAGAAATCGGCTCAAAGCTCGCCCCTCCGGGCCAACGTCTTGAAATCCGACAAAAGTCACAAAATCCAAATACCCATTCGACCATGAGTTCAGCCATACCACAATTTCTCAAATCCGATACCGAAATCCCAATCAAAACCTCAAAATCTAGCCTAAGGACTTTTCTCCATTTTCCCCAATTTTCCACCCCAAATCACTAATTTGTTTTTATCAAATCCACTAGGCAGCATGCCTAGTGTTAATTTTCATATATATAACATAAAGTACAGAAATGGAGGGGGATATAAAACTTACCTCCCGATAGAAGAGGTGTACATTCTTGGTCCTCCAAACTTGACGACCAAGTATGCCTAAGTAACTATGATGGGTTAGACCTAAGATGATATGATGATTGTCTATCTTATAACATCGTAGACAATCATATGTACAAAAACAATATGAAGTGAATCTAGGTCAACTATACAAAAAGGTACATGTGTTCTTAAATCTACTAAGCAAGTGATTTAAAATAGTATCCTCCCTGTGCGATAGGATCTATTTCTAGAAAAAAAGGGGATCTTCTAAGTGATGTGCCATATAGCAAAAAATAGCAATCTTCAACTTTGCTTTGGCCTTGATAGCAAAGAAAGCAAAACTGAAGATGGCTAGCAAAAGAAAGCCATGTGACTGAAGAGTGATACCGGCGGTGTCTGATGCATGTGATAGAGTGTTGAATTGTCTTCATCTTCCAATGGATGTTGTAATATGTGTCCTGCTGGTGGAGTCTGATAAACAAGGCGTGCAGGTAAGATAGGTTTGCTCCCCTAGTGTCTTCCTGCTCTGGTGACTTCTGTTGGTGTCTGCTGTTGCAGTGATGAGTGTTGCTGAATTGAGTACCTTGTGTTTCTATGTGTTGTGGCTTCTACTGGAGGGATGAGTGTAAATCCATCTTACTGCTGCTGTTGCTGTTGCTACTGCTGCTGTGGAGATGTTCCTGTGTGATGCTTGTAGTGTCTGGTTGATGTGGCTCTTTCTGAGGCTGAAACAGTACTGGCATGGCTGGTTTTGCTGGTGTACTTCTGAGGCTGCTGCATTCCTTGGAATCTTCATGTGTATGTGTGTGCTTCTTCTGCTGAGTGGCTTGTGTTTCTGTGTATTGTGGCTTTTGCTGAAGTGATGGTTGTATATCCTTCTTACTGTTGTTGCTGCTGGTGCTGTTGCCACTGCTATTGTTGCTGTTATTGCTGCTGTTGTTGCTGTTATTACAGTTGTTGTTGCTGCTGTGGAGCTGTCTGCTAGCTGCATGATGGATGTGAGGGTATTGCATTGTGTTGATGCTACGAGCAATAGTATGGATGGGGTACCGTAGTACTTGTTGCAGTTGCAATAGAATGAGCACTAAAAGTGCTAATACCACACATTGTAATTGTAGCAAAGACTTGCACCCATCCAGACTATCTACTTTTTGTGTGCTGTAGTTAGCTTCTGCTGCGTTTCTGTGGTTTGTGGCTGCTGCTGAGGTAGTGATTGTCTACTGCTGATGCTGTTACTACTCCTGGAGAACTGTGTGTTATCTGCCTTATGCTAGTGAGAAGGCTGCACTTGTGCTTCTGAGGCTTGCATCTTCTGCTTAGATGTTGAGTGTCTATGCATCTTGCTACTATTCCTGCTGGTACTGTTGCTGTTTTTGCTGCTATTGCTGTTGCTTCTGTGAGGCTGTGTGTGAGGTAAGGGATACTTGTAGGCATAACCACATTGCACTTGTGTGGCTGTGTGTGAGATAGCTGATGGTTGTCTTGTGCTGCTACTGCTGTAGAGATGTATGTTGTCAGTGTTGGCCTGTGTGAGCTACTGCTTCTGAGTAGTCTGCTGCTTTTGTGTGATTGACTGAGATGTGTATGTAACTGTATTGAGCATTTGGGGTCTTTATCTCCTTCTGCATACATGTGATGATGATTGGCTGGCTTAGTGTGTCTGTGGCATGGTGATTGACTGTCCATCCTGCTGTTGTTGTTGGTGTTGTTGCTGCTACTGTTGCTGCTATTGCTAGTGTTGCTGCTGTTGATGCTGTTACTGCTACTGCTAGTGTTGCTACTGCAGCTGTTATTAGTGCTGCTGTTGATGTTGTTGCTGCTGTTGAGGAACTGTAGTAAAGCTGTGTGTTGAAGTGATGAACTATGTTGTTGTTGTTGCTGTTGTGAAGTTCCTGGTAATTGCTGCAATTGTAATAGAATGAGCACCAAAGGTACTAATATCACACATAGCAATTGCAGCAATGACCTAGATTCTTCCAAATTATCTGCTTTCAGTGTTTTCATAGCCTGTGTCACACTGTGTAGTTGCAGCAGTGAATTAATCCTGTGTCCTGTACCTGCAAAATTCAGCAAACATGTTAAGGGGTAAGGTTCTTGCTGGGGATTGCAGGTGGTTGCCCTGCTGTAGCAGTGATGCTGAGTGTTCCCTGAGGGTGATTAGTGCAGCAGTTGCTGTGTGAGCTGGTTGTTATCAGAATGGGTGGATTGTTGTTGATACATGAATGTTTCTATTATTTGAGAGATCAGTGGCAGGGATCAGTTGTGTTGGAAAACTGATCTTTTTAGTTTTCCTATGTCTGAAAGCTGGTGTGGCTTTAAGGTCAAGGTATATCTGTGCTCTTATTTACTGACACTTGAAAAAGCAGCTTTCAAGGTCTCGTCGCTTCGGTTAATCACTTGAGCCCTGATACATGTGCAGGCAGGTCCAGATGATTGTTGTAATGTTTCATTGAGCTTAGCTTATGACTCCATTTTGAGAGAGCATCAGCTGGGCAGTTAGCTTCTCTAAAAACATGTAAGTGTTGCAACTCTTCACATTGTTGTTTCAGATTGTTGATCTTTTGTATCAGCATGTATAAAGTCCATGGTGAGACAGCTTGCCAGTTAGCCACTGAATGAGCAGTTGAGAGTCAGTTTCCACGTGAATTCTATTGTAACCATTTTCAATGCACCATTTGATACCAATGTATGCTGCTTTAGCTTCTGCTAGATTATTAGTACCTTCTCCCAAGGGGCTTGAGATTGCATGGATGAATCTCCCTTCATGATCTCTAATAGTGATTCCAGCTCCAATTTTTCCAAGATTGCTCAAAGCACTGCCATCTCTATGGTAGGGTATATCTCAGACCAATTTCTTGGCCATTTGATATTGCCATAAGATGTTTTGAGCAATAGTGTAAGATCAGAGTAGATGGAGTATAATACTCCTGTTACATATGATGTTTTTCCCCCCATATTTAGCAGCACATCTGTTTTTCCAAAAGGTTCCAACAGATTATAATTGGCATTGTGTCTAAAACCAGTTTTTGAATTTTATTGTTCCTTTTTTGGGTCCACCATTTCATTAAGGTCATTCTTAATGGTAGCATATAACTTTGGATGCCCACTGGTGCTTTGAAATGTTTCCAGATGAATTTGGCAAACCGACCAATGCAAAAAATATGGTGCACTGTCTCAGTCCCTGGTTTCCTGCAGCAGACACACTTGTTAACAGTAGGAGGTCCAAATTTAGCTACTCTATCATCTGTAGGCAACTTATTCCTCAGGGCTCTCCATAAGAAAAATGACCATTTAAAGGGGATTTTCCTATGCCAAATCATTTTATTGGTGAGAAGGATTTGTTTTTTTTTCTCTCAGGGCAGACCATGCTGATGTACAAGAAAATTCTCCTGAGGCATTAAGTTGTCATACTGCTCTATCCGAGAGATGGGGATTGTATTGAATCTGTGTTTGTATGATGTGAGGTATCATATTCATGGGTGCTATTTGGTTTAGCTTCTGGATGTCCCATTGTCCATTATTCCATAATTGTGAAACTTTAATGTTGCCAGGTCTACCACCATCTTGCTTGAAGCTAGGTAAGTGTCCAATGCCCAGCCAATTGTCCCACCAGAAGCTACAGTTCCCTGAATGTAGTCTCCAATAGATATGGTTATCAGCTGTTTTCTTGTTGACCATCATCTTTCTCCATGTTTGGGATTGCCCAGAATTCCATTTTTTGGATATGGGATGTGATCTTTTGCAGTATTTGGCAAGAAGAAACTGACTGCATAAGGTTTGTTTTGTTCTAAACCACCACAACTGTTTATATTCCATGGATTTACAAATTTCGTGTATGGATCTTAACCCTATAACACCTTCTTCCATAGGGTAGGACAGTTTGTGCCATGAAGCCCAGTGATATTTGTTTCTATCTTTGTCCATACCCCAGAAGAAGTTTGCAGCCATCTTTTTAATTTGTTTTAGGATAATCTTTGGTGGAGAGACAACTGATAGAAGGTGTATGGGAAGTGATTGAAGGACATGTTTGATCAAGATTAATCTGCCTCCATATGATAGCAGTCTACCTTGCCAACCTCTGATCCTACGGACCACTTTAGAGATGAGACTGTTAAAGAGAACAATTCTTTTACTGCCAATGTAAAGAGGGCATCCTAAGTAGGTGATGGGGGATTCCTTCCTGGTAAAACTAGTCCCCTGTTGAATTCTTTTAATTGTGTATTGAAAGGCAGAAGGAGCAGTGAGGAAGTGACTTTTGCTTTTGTTGATTTGTTGGCCAGATGTCTGCTCATAGTTATGAAGAACTTTCATAACTTTTTGCAGTGATTTCCTACGCCCAAATGTGAAAATGATCACATCATCAGCAAAGCTCAAGTGTGTGATCTGAGGTCCCCTTTTTTCCATATAGAAACCATTGAAGAACTTGTCATGTGTGAGATTATTCATCATTCTTGAAAGCAGTTCAGCCCCTAATATGAATAATAAGGGAGATAATGGGTCACCTTGTTTGAGACCTCTTGTTGAGTGGAAAAAACCATATCTTGTACCATTAACTATTACAGAGTACCAATTGTTGGATAGTGTTCTCCACACCATATCAATGATCTATTCACTGAAGCCCATCCTTCTCATCATGATGCAGGTGAAAGACCATGAAACCTTATCAGATGCCTTTGCCATATCCAACTTGCTCACTACATTTGCACCTACATTTGGTTTTTTAATTCCTTGGACAATCTCCTGTGCAAGCATAATGTTCTCAACAATACTTCTGCCTTTTACAAAACCAGTTTGGTTAGGAGATATGATTCTAGGGAGTATGGTTTCTTGTCTAGAACCTATGAGCTTGGATATGATCTTATTGATGAAGTTACTCAAACTGATTGGTCTGAATTCAGCTACAGTATTAGGGAATTCCATTTTGGGAAGTAACACCAAACATGCATGTGTCATATATCTGGGCAGTGATTGACCACAGAAAAAGGCCTTAATGATATTGAAAAGGTAATATTGGATGATTTCCCAACAGTGTTGGAAAATTTTTTCATTAAGGCCATCAGGACCAGCAGCACTGGTGGGGTTCATTGAAAAAACAATGTTCTTGAGTTCTTCCATGGTAGGTTCTTTATTGAGAGTGACATTATTTGAGTCTGTAATGAGTGTTGGTATGCAGGATAAGAGGTCTTTTGTAATTACACCCCAATTGTCAGTGAATAAGTTGTGGAAATGATCACAAGCTGCTTCACCAATTGCTTCATCTCCATATATCTAATCATCATCTTCATTTTTGATTTTATGGATATACAGTTTCCTTCTTTTGCCTCTGATCAGGCTATGGAAGTATTTGGAATTAGCATCTCCTTCTTTGAACCATTGTAACTGAGTGTTTAAGCACCGCTTCTTCCATCTCCAGGTAGCTAACATATTGAACCTTGAGTTCATGGGCTATGACTCTATCTGTCTCTTTATTAGATTGTGCCCAGGTTTCTTATGCTTTTCTGAGTTTTTCTTCAAATTCCTTTGCTTTTTGGAAAATATCACCATATTCCTACCTTGACCATTTGGACAGGGCAGTGCAGAGTGCTTTGGTTTTTTGGTGAAAGATCCACATTGCATTTTCACTGTATCTTCTATTCTAAATTTCCTGAACCAGTGGTAGGAAGGAAGCATTTTCTTTCCAGATATTCAGGAACCTGAAGTATCTAGTACCATTGTCTGTCCTGACATTTAATTTCATGAGGAGGGGTGAGTGATCTAATCCTGTAGCATCAAAATGAGTAATGGTGGTAGCAGGATGTGTAGTAAGCCAATTGTCATTGGCTAGTCCTCTATCCAATCTTTTTCAGATAATTGAGCAAGGACCTCTACCATTAGACCATGTGTACTTAGGTCCATAGTAGCCAAGGTCTGTGAGTCCACAATCTTCAATCATGCTCAAGAAATCCAGACTTTTGTTGATCTGATATGGAATACCACCTGTATTCTCTTCAGTTGAGCTATCACATTGAAATCTCCAATGACACACCATGGGACAGTGGTATTCAAAGCTTTGGATCTGAAAGTATCCCATAGTGGTCTTCTTAGTACAGGTGTACATTTAGCATGGATAACAGTGATGTGTAGAATGTCAGCAGCCTCTGCATGCCTAAGTTCTACTGTGATCTGTTGTTCATCATGGTCTACTACAACACCTGAGAAATCCTGATCCCAGAAAATCCATATTTTATTGTTGATGTTTGAAGTAGCATGCTGCATGGATAATTGGTTTTTATAGTGGTTGATGTGAGAGGTATCCAGGAAAGGTTCCAGGAGAGCTATGAATGTTTTAATGTTTTGAGTCTCTCAATGGCTCCAGAGGATTTGATACCTCTGATATTCCAAGTGAGTGTACTAATCATTAAAAAAGGAGGGGATTTTGCTTTTTGGTAGGGTAGTGTTACTTCTTGCAACTTTGCTTCTTGTAAGCCTTGGTGATGGATTATATGCTCTAGGGGATAGACAATGGTTGTTAATCACATCTTGATGTTGATATTCCCCATTGATGGCCTCCATTAGGAGGTCACAGTACTGGTCATCCTCTGATGCTTCACCAGGGTCACCTTCCTCCTCAATTGTTCCATTCATCTCATCTTCTGAGATGATAGGTCTGTATTCATCAAGTTCTGGGGGGTGTTCATTCATAGGATACTCTTCCAATGGGACAGAGGTATTGGTTTGTAACTGAGGAGAGGCATTTTCTTCTCTATCATCATAAGCTTGACCCTCCAGTGATAGTGGTGATAAGGAAGGATCAATCACAGTTTCTTTGAGTGGTAATGCATTTTAGCAAAGCCACTCTCAAGGTTTCCTTGTAGTTGTGGAACTGGACCTTGAGGTGAAACTGTGAGATCCTGGGAGTTTTCATTTTGTTCATTAGAGATGATTCCTGTGTTTTGTTTTCTCATGGCTTTTCTTTTCTTTTGACTTGGTTTATTTTTGGATTTTGGGGATTGTATGCTGAATTCAGCCACTGCAGGAGCTTTTCCTTTCATGAGTCTCCTTGTAGCCTCATTGTGTTGATCTGGTATATCTTCTTCTGAGCTATTTATCTCACAAATGTCTTCTTTCCTTGTAGTAATTGATTGTATTTCTGTGTTATCAAGTGAGATCTGTACAGAGATGAAGGGTTGGTCCATCCTATGGTCAGCCAATTGTGCATTTGCACACTCATGCAAAACATGAGGAATCCCATCCCAACAAGGTGCCCCAACCTGTATTGATCTAGGTTTCTCCTGACCACCCTCCATTCCTCTAGTAACTTCATTGATAGCAGATTTGACAGGGGGATGTGGGGGTGTAATACAGAAGGATAAGGAGTAGAGCTAGTACCTGGATGTGTGATTTTGCTGAATGACAAGTTGGCAGCAGCTGCAAGTTGTGCTCCATTATGCTTTGGTAGATAAATTTGCTACTGTTTCTTGTTGGTTTGTGAGGTACTTTTGAAGTGTTTTTTCTTTTGTATTTGCCATTCATCAGTTGAAGGAGTAGCTCCTGCTGTTTGGTATTCTACCCTTCTTTGAAGTTCCTATGGTTTTTGGTGTTCTGCACTTATCTTTTGTGGACCTGTTGTGACTATCTTTGGAGGAATTTTGATTGGAGAGCTGTGGAGTGTTAGTGACAGTTGTTGCTTTATCCTTTTTCCTTTGTTGTTCCTCTTTCTTCAATTTAGTTTGGCATTTGTGGATAGCATGACCTTGGTGTTTGTAGTATATGCAATATTCTGGGAGATTATCATATTGTCTCTCCAGCCATTGGCCCTCACCATTGACATCTTCATCATAGCCCAGCCATATATTAGTAGGTCTCTCTTTAGTGAGGTCAATCTGTATTTTAATCTTGGCCACACTACCTCTGGTTTTTTTAAAAGAGGCACGGTCCAAGAAAAGAGCTTTGCCAATAGGTGATAGCAATGGAGTTAGGATCTCCATGTAATACAAGTGCCATGGAAGTTCAGGAATGACAATCCATATAGGTACAATTAATGAGTCTTCATTTGGTTTAAAGGCAGGATTACAAGCTTCCAACTTCATCATTTGTCCTTGAATGTACATGTACTGCTTGGTCCAAACTGTGGCATGATCATATTCATTGTCTAGATCAATATAAACAGTTCTAGCATTAAAATGTGCTATGTTAACACCTCCTCTAAGTTCAGTCTGAGCTATGAAGCTCTTTCTAATCACCTCCATTCTTGGCATGGTGTTAAGGAATTTTCTTACCACAATGAACTTACATCTTTCAGCAAACTTGATCATGTAGTCTTCTCTTTTGAAAATCACAGCAGGTTTCCCTTGTTTTGTGTTAATTACTGGTGGAGTGAAGTGTACTGGAGCAATTTCAGCTTCATGTATGGCTCTTAGTCAAGTGACAAAAGATTGAGTGATGGTAGGGGGAGGTGGATTTGGACTGATTTATGTTTTACTTTTTGTGTTACTGGTGTTAGGTTGAGATGGCTTGGTGGTGGTTGCTATAGCTTGAGCTGGTGGTGCGGTTTTAAGTGGGGGTATTGGATCTCTACTTGATTGCTTTGGTTCTTTTTTGGATTTTTTGATTTGTCAAAGTTGGAGGAAATCTTAATGGGAACTTGTGTTGATGTTGAAGGTTGTATTTTGGCCTGATTTTGTATAGAAGCTGACAGTAGAAAAGCATCATTGACGGTCTTGATTCCTAAAGGAGGTGGTTGAAATTGGACACTAGTAACATACCATTATTACTGATACTTGTGGAAGCGTTGGAGCTGGTGATTGCTGCCTTTTTAGATGCGTGAAGCACTTGGTCCTTACCGTCTATAGACTGTATTTCAGCAGCAGGGGGGTCTATAATCAGCAGGTTGTTGAGATGTTTGTTGCATTTTTGAGTGACTACTCACCTCCATATGAGCAAGAGATTGTTGAGAAGTAGTCCCAGCCTTCAGTTGGGCCTCAGGAATGTCTTGCGCATTTTGTCGAACATCTGGTGGGCGCGATACTGTTGAAGTTTCTTCTTGCACTATTGCGATGATTGGTTCACCAGTCCTCTGGTGTGAAGGTCTGAAATCAGTTTCCTGAGCAGCAGATAAAAGTTTGTCTTGGTTTTGGGTCAATTTATTTTTGTATCGTCTTGTTCGACCAACTGATGTTCCTGACAGTTCAGATGGTCGATGCTCGCATTTCCAGTGGTGAGAACTTCCAGATTGTGGTGAGGACATTTTTGTGGTTTTAGAGAAAGATTTTCCGTACTTGTAATAGGTCGACTTGGCTCTGAATCGAGTGAAGATCTGACGATATTTCCCAGGCGATTTTGTGCTACAGTGCATGCTCCGATTTCTTGCAGATCTGTAGCAGCTGGGTTGTTGTTTTTAGATGAAACTTGTTGGGGATGATGCGCACTTGAGAGCCGCATTTCTTGGGGATGATCTGGTGGTTTTCCACCGGTGGTTGGAGGGGAATCGAGCATTTGCTCGGCGCTGTATTGTGTACTCTTCGTCGCCTTGTACGGAGAGAACAAGGAAGAGTGAAATGGGAAAGTAACCCAAATCACTAATTTAATGGTGAAATCAAAGGCTTAATCATGGAAATTAATCAAAACTAGGTAAGAATCTCTTACCCCAAACACCCACATGAAAATCACTCCAAAAATTGACTTCCACCGAGCTCAAAATATTAAAAATGAAGCCAAAATCGCAAACCCTTTTTTAAATAATCTGCTCTGACTTTCTGCTTATGTGGACACTCAGCCGCATCTGCAGCGTCGCAGCAGAGAAAAAACACCCGCTTCTACGGTGATCCACTGGATCTGGGCCTCCGCTTCTGCGGTCCTCTCCCCCGTTTCTGCGCAATCGCAGGTGCAGAATAGTCCACCGCACCTGCGCAAAGTCCGCTTCTGCACCCATTCCTCCGCTCCTGCGACCATGCAGGTGCAGAAAAATTGTCACACCTGCGACCACTGTCCTTCCCAAGTCTGGCCGCATCGGCACCCCACATCTCGCACTTGCGAGCACTCACTTGCGACCAATGTTCCGTAGGTGCGATTGCACCAGAAGGCTTCAGCTTCAGCAATCTTTCAAACTCAAAATTTGATCTATTAACCATCTGAAATCAACTTGAGGCCTCCGGGATCTCAACCAAACATACCAACGAGTCCTAAAACACGATACAAACTTAGTCGATCCCTCAAATTACCTCGAACAACTTCAAAAACCCGAACCGCACCCCAACTCAAGCCTATTGAAGCAAAGAAAATTCAACTTTTACAAATGACCCCCGAATTTTGCAGATAAGTGAGAAATGACACCAAAAACCTACTCCAACTTCCGGAATCAGAATCCGACCCCGATATCAAAAAGTCCGCTCCTAGTCAAACTTTCCAAAAATTTGATTTTTGCCATTTCAAGCCTAATTCCACTACGGACCTCCTAATCACATTCCAGACACGCTCCTAAGTCCAAAATCACCCAACGGAGCTAGTCAAACCATCAGAACTCCATTCTGGAGTCATTTACACATAAGTCTAACATTCGGTCAACTATTTCAACTTAAGCTTTCAACCACGAGACTAAGTGTCTCAATTCACTCCGAAATCTCTTCGGACCCGAACTGACTATCCACGGCAAGTCACATAACAGCTATAAAGTACAAAATGAGTAGTAAATGAGGAAATGGGGCTCTCAAAACGACCGGCGGGGTCGTTTCATCCTCTCCCTCTTAAACAAACGTTCGTCCTCGAACGAGTCTAGAAACATACCTAGAGTTTTAGATAAGTGTGGATATATGCTCCGCATCTCCTGCTCGATCTCTCAAGTAGCCTCCCCAACTGGCTAACCTCTCCATTGCTCCTTCACTGAAGCTATGTCCTTTGACCTCAACTTCTGAACCTGCCGATCCAAAATATCGACTGGCTCCACATCTTAAATCATACTGCCATCTAACTGAACTGTACTAAAATCCAAAACATGAGATGGATCGCTGACATACTTCTAGAGCATAGAAACATGAAACATTAGATGCACACTCGACTAACTAGGTGGAAAGGCAAGCTTGTAAGCCACCTCCCTAATCCACTGAAGTACCTCAACGGCCCAATGACTCGAGGGCTGAACTTTCCCATCTTCCTGAACTTCATAACACTCTTCATAGGTGAAACCTTGAGCAGTACCTTTTCCCAAACCATGTAAGCAACATCACAGACCTTCCTGTTGGCATAACTCTTCTGTCTAGACTAAGGTGTGCGAAGCCGCTACGAAATCATCTTAACCTTGTCCAAAGCATCCAAGAGCAAGTCAGTACCCAATAGCCTAGCCTCACCAGGCTCAAACCAACCGACCAGAGATCTACACTGTGTCCCATACAAAGCCACATACGAAGCCATCTGAATGCTTGACTGGTAGTTGTTGTTGTAGGTAAACTCTGCGAGTGGCAGAAACTGATCCCAAGAACCCCCCAAAAATCAATGACACAAGCGCGTAGCGTATCCTTCAATAACTGAATAGTGCGCTCGGACTGTCCGCCTGTCTGAGGGTGAAACATTATGCTCAACTCAACGTGGGTACCCAACTCTCGCTGCACGGATTTCTAAAACTGCGATGTGAACTGCATGCCCCGATTTGAAATGATGGACACTGGCAAGCTGTGGAGGCGAACAATCTCTCGGATGTAAATCTCAGCCAACCGCTCCGAAGAATAAGTAGTCCCAACTAGAATGAAGTGTGTGGACTTGGTCAGCCAATCAACAATCACTCAAATAGCATCGAACTTCCTCGAAATCCGTGGGATCCCAACTAAAAATGGTGATCCGCTCCCATTTTCACTCTAGAATCTCTAACCTCTGAAGCAATCCGCCCGGTCTCTGATGCTCATACTTCACCTGCTTATAGTTGAGGCACCGAGCTACAAACCTCACTATATCCTTCTTCATCCACCTCCACCAATCGTGCTGCCTCAAATCCTGATATATCTTCGCATCAACTGGATGAATGGAGTACCGCGAACTGTGAGCCTCCTGGAGAATCAAATCACGCAACCATCGATATTAGGCACACATAGCTTGCCCTGCATCCATAATACACTGTCATCTCTAATAGTGACCTCCTTTTCATCACCATTCTGCACGTATCCTTAAGGACTAGCAGATGGGGGTCATCATACTGATGCTCCCTGATATGATAATAGAGAGAAGATTGAGAAACCACATAAGCCAACACTTTGCTCGGTTCGGAAACATCCAATCTGACGAACTAGTTGGCCAAGGCCTGAATATCCAAGGCTAAAGGCCTCTCTGCTATTGGTAGATATGCTAAACTACCCAAACTCTCTGCTTTGCGACTCAAGGCATCGGCCACCACATTGGCCTTCTCGGGATGATAGAGAATGGTGATGTCATAATCATTAAGCAACTCCAGCCATCTCTGCTGCTGCAAGTTAAGGTCCTTCTGTTTAAACAAATGTTAGACTCCGGTGATCGGTGAAAACCTCACAAAGGACACCATAAAAATGGTGCCGCCAGATCTTCAAGGCATGAACAATAGCTACTAACTCAAGGTCCTGAACAAGATAGTTCTTCTCATGCACCTTCAACTATCTAGAGGCGTAGGCAATCTCTATATCGTCCTGCATCAACACTGCACCGAGACCAATGCGTGACGTATCATAATATATTGTATATGACCCCAAACCAATAGGCAAAACTAACACTGGGCTGTAGTCAAAGTAGTCTTGAGCTTTTGAAAGCTCTCCTCACAATCCTTGGCCCATCTAAACGGAACACCCTTCTAGGTCAATCTGGTCATAGGTGCTGCAATAGATGAGAAACCCTCTATAAATCGACAGTAATACCCCGCCAAGCCAAGAAAGTTCCAGATCTCCGTAGTTGAGGACGGTCTAGACCAACTCTGCACTTCTTCAATCTTCTTTGGATATACCTTGATCCTCTCAAACTTTGAGAATTTTACATATAACTTCTTCTCTCTCAAGGTCTGAAGCACCGTCCTCAGGTGCTGCTCATGATCCTCCTGACTCTCGGAGTACACCAGAATGTAGTCAATAAACACAATGATGAAAGAGTCAAGTCAGGGATGAAATACACTGTTCATCAAAGCATTGAATGCTGCTGGGACGTTGGTCAGCCCAAAGGACATCACAAGAAACTTGTAATGACCATACCGAGTCATGAAAGCAATCTTCGGGATATCTGGCTCTCGAATCTTCAACTGAAGATAGCCTAAATGCAAGCCCGATCTTAGAGAACACTCTGGCACCCTGAAGCTGATCAAATAGATCATCAATACGTGGCAATGGATACCTAGTCTTCACTGTAACCTTGTTCACCTGGCGATAGTCGATACACTTTCGCATAAAATCATCCTTCTTCTTCACAAACAGTACAGGAGCACCCCAAGGCAACACACTAGGCTGAATGAAGCCCTTTAATTCTTTCAACTCAGCCATTGCCATACGATATGGTGGAATAGAAATGGGCTGAGTGCCCGACACCAAGTCAATACTAAAGTCACTATCCCTGTCGGGCGGCATGCCCGGCAATTCTGCAGGAAACACATCCGTGAAATCTCGTACCACTGGAACGGAATAAATAGTAGGGGTATCACTACCAATATCCCTCACAAAGGCCAAATAAGATAAGTAACCCTTCCCAATCATCTGCTGGGCCTTAAAATATGAAATCACTCTGCTGGGAACGTAGTCTAGAGAACCTCTCCACTCAATCTTCGGCAACCCCGGCATCGTCCACGTCACGATCTTAGCGTGCCAATCCAGAACAGCATGACATGGAAACAACCAATCCATACCCAAGATCACGTCGAAGTCCACCATATTAAGCAATAAGAGATCAACTCTACTCACCAATCCCCCAATAGTCACTACACACGACCGATATACACGGTCTACAACAATAGTATCGCCCACTAGTGTAGATACATGAACAGATGAAACTAAGGACTCACGGGGCATATTCAGATTATGAGAAAAATACGATGAGACATATGAATAAATGGAACCAGGGTCAAATAATACAGAGGCAACCGTGTGGCATACTGAGACAATACCTGTGGTTACTACATCTGAAGCAACAACATTTGGTCTGGTAGGAATATCCTAGAATCGGGCCTGGCCTCCACCTGATCGTCCTCCCCCTCTAGGGCGACACTTAGCTGCCTGAGTCCCACCCCAACCTGGCTGGGCGGGTGGTGAAGTAACTGGTGCTGAACACTACCTCTTGATATGACTAAGCTCCCCACACTCATAGCAACTTCTGATCTGACAATGGTGGTGGGGATTGAAGGGAGCCCCCAGCATCGAGTTAACTACTAGAAGGACCCGTCATAGATGAACCCTGAGTGGATGGAGCACGGGATGAACTCTGAGTTAGATGGGTACTGAGAGATGACTGCCCTGATGAGAACTGTATGAACCATGGCCAGATGATGCACCACGGTGAACTAGACAAACCGTCTGAGAATGCCTAAAAAGACGACCCCTGCCGTGGTGGAATTGACCTCCAAAATGAACATTATTGAAACCACCCAATCCATGAGGCCTCTTGGCCTCCCTCTTTTCCCCCGCTCCTAACTGCAGACCATCTCTATCTACCGAGCAATGTCGACCACCTTATCAAAAGTAGCACCAGACACCTTCTCCCTAGTCACAAGCAACCACAGTTGATATGTGAAGCCGTCAATGAACCTTCTAATCCTCTGCCTATTAGTGGGAACCAACAAAACTTCATGACGGGCCAACTCAGAAAACCTCATCTCGTACTGCATCACAGACAGGCCATCTTGACGTAATTGCTCGAACTGCCTGCGCAGCTCCACCCTGTAAGACTACGACACGAACTTCTCCAAAAAGAGAACAGATAATTTCGTCCATGAAAGTGGTGTTGCACCGACCGGCCTGCGCCTCTGGTAAGCCTCCCACCATCTGAGGGCAACCCTAGTAAACTAAAAAGTAGTGAACGAGACCCCACTGGTCTCTAGAATAACAGCCGTGCGAAGCATCCGCTGGCGCTTATCAAAGATACTGGGCATCCTCTAACTCAGCATCGCTAAATGATGGAGGATGAAGCCTCCCAAATCTCTTAAGCCTCCTATGCTCATCATCAGCCATAACGGGGACCACCGGGGCTTGAGCAACTGCAACTGGTTTGGGCCGGTAGTACCCCCAGTGTCTGGAGTCCCTACATCACCTGCTCTGGAGTACAGGCAGCGGGAGTATGAGTGCCTCCCCCCGTCTAAGAAGTGGCTGATGCGGCTTGGAGCCGAAACCACCTGAGCGAGGCCTATACGAACTATCGATATCTGGGCCAATGCCTCCTGAAGGCTTGGAATCACAACAGGCACAACTGGTACCTGAGCTCGCCCCACTAGCTCAACCATATCTGGAACGTGCTCCTGAGATGGAGAAACTAGTAGATTTGCAAGTACTGCTCTAGCTGTTGTACAAGCTGTACCTCTGCCCCTATCGCGGCCCCCACTGCGACCTCAGCCTCTCATGGCCCTAGCTGGTGGTACCAGTGGCTGTCCATCCTGTTCGGTAGCACGTATCCTCACCATCTGTGAAAGAATGGAATATAGTAGTTTAGTTACTAGAATCAACAAATCCGCATGACAAGAATACAAGAATGTGAAATTTCCTAAGGTTTCGGCAGCCTCTCGAAAATAAGTATAGACGTCTTTGTACCGATCCGCAAGACTCTACTGAACCTGCTTATGACTCGTGAAACCTATGTAACCTAGGCTCTGATACCAACTGATGGCGCCTATCATGGAACTATACAAGACGACATTTAAAAATATTTCCAACACTTCTAAAAGAAAAAGAATTTAAGCAGTTTAAACAATGAAGATTTCATAAACGGGACAGAAACTCAAAATACAACGCGGAAATTCCCAACATCGGGATGTCACTGAGTACATAAGCATCTATACATCACAAATCCAGAAAACTATTGTCTATGATAATCTGAAACTAAATACAATAAGTGGAAAGATAGGGAAGGAGAAATAAGGTCTGCGAAATGGCAAGCAGCTACCTCGATAGTCTCCGAGAAACCGAACTCCACAACTCAACTACCGCCATGACCAGATGCACCTGGGTCTGCACACAAGGTGCAGGGTGTAGCGTGAGTAAAACCAACTCAGTAAGTAACAAGGCTAAATAAAGAACTGAAAGTAGCGACAACTTCATATTTATAGTTCAATTACAGTTGTTTTCAACATAGGAAAGTAGGCATGTTTTTAAGTTCGATAAATCAGGTCGAAACAGTTACTTCATGACAAGTTTAAGTGAAACAGAGTGTAATATCTTTTAGAGAATTTCAAGAAAGATGCATGACAGCTAAGTGCAGCAGTAATTAAATCAAATGCATCCTCTCAGGGCCACAGTCATCAGCCCTCCCATTCACTCAGTACTCGCACTCAGTAAGTACCCGCGCTCACTGGGGGAGTGTACAGTCTCCAGAGGGGCTCTTTCAGCCCAGGCGCTATATCAAGCTAATCGTGGCATAAATCAATGAAACTCGTTGCGGCGTGCAGCTCGATCCCATATATATATATAGAGCGATAAGGCTAGTTGCGGGGTGCAACCCGATCCACATATACACAGCCAAAAGGCTCGTTGCGGCATGCAACCCGATCCACATATACATATATCACTCATAATTCGGCACTCAGGCCGCAACTCAGTCACCAACTTCTCTAATCTCTCAGGCTCTCAAATATCATGAAAATCAGCCAAACAGGAATGATGTAATATATCAACAAGGAACAAAAGAGACTGAGATATGATATGCAAGTAAAATGGAGACTGAGTACAACAGCAATTTAGCACACAATTTAACATGTAATACATCCTCTGAGGGCCCCTTTGAGTATCTACACATGGCCTGAGCATGATTTATAACAGGACTTGTAGCTAAATTTCTATATCACGTGAAGAATTTACAAATATCAACATATTAATCATTTATATGGTTCCATGGAATGGACCAAGTCCCAATTCCTATGGTGCACGCCCACACGCCCGTCACCTAGCATGTGCGTCACCTCAAAACCAATCACAAAACACATAATATGGGGTTTCGTACCCTCAGAACCAGATTTACAACTGTTACTTACCTCAATCCAAATCTCTACTCCAACACACCTTTGCCTCGCAAATCAGCCTCCAAATGACCCGAATCTAGCCACAAACAGTACAATACAATCAACATTGGCTAAAGGAATCAATTTCACTAGAAAATACGAAGTTATTAATCAAAAATCAAAAATCGGCTCAAACCCGCCCCTCCCTCCCCC
>MCJB01024327.1:155852-187249 GCA_002018475.1 Nicotiana obtusifolia
TATATATATATATATATATATATATATATATATATATATATATATATATGTGTGTGTGTGTGTGTGTGTGTGTGTGTGTGCGTGCACGCGCGCGCGCGTGCGTGTTCTAACCCTACAAAAAACTAGTCAAAATAATCTATTATACGCTACTTACATGCACAAGTAACTTGAGGTGAAAAGAATAAAAAAATTTACATGGAGGAGCAAAAAGGATGGCTAGCCTGCAATATGAATTTTGAATTTAATTTGCTGCTATGAAGGAGAATGGAGTTCTCTTTGTATTTGTTAAAAAAAATTAAATATTCGTTATTTTTGGGAAATATTAGCAGACTAGTGGACAAAATAAAGAATTGAGAAAGGCCATAAATTAGGGCTTCAACCAATAAAAAAAGTCTTGAGTTTTAAATTTAATCAGTTTCTTTTTAAAACTTTTGAGTAATTACAAGCTGACTTTTGAGAATTTGGGTATTATATGAAGGGCTTATTCAAAAAATTTTATTTTAATTTGAAAAGTCTTTGGGGCTTACACCTCATTAAAAAAACACGCATCAAACGCCTGGCGTACGCCCCGAATTTCTGGGCGTACATCACTTGAGACTTTCGACCTACACCATCGCCTCGGGGCATTTTTGGTGCGCCTCGCCCTGAAAACACCTTTTAAAACACTAATATATGTGTTTCATCCAATCCGACCTCAAATCGACCCTCAAATCGTCAATTTTTACTTTAAAAAATTATTTTATCAAATTCTCAATTTCTAAACTTAGATTCACCAATCAAATGCTAAAATCAAGGTTGGAGTCATGAATAATAAATAAATTCGAGCAAAAAATACATACCGCAAGTCAAATCATGAAAATTTCTACCAAAATCTCCCAAATCTGAGCTCTAGATCTCAAATATGATAAAATAAGCAAAACCCTCGAAATAGAGTACTTAACTTAAGTGATCTGGCCAGGCATATACATCACGGTGGCGGCTGACGCTTCTACGCGAACGCAACGCAACCCTTACGAACGCAATCGCGTGCGAAGAACAAACGGGTGTCATCCCCCCAGTCGGCCTTCCTATACGTGAACACAATCATTCCTACGCGAACGGGAAAGACACTTCCTTTCAAGCTCCGCGAACGTGACCTCTCCTATGCGAACGTGGAGAACAAACCTCGCCTCACACCAAAATGCTCTCCGCGAACACGACTATCTTATCACGATCACGGTGATAGAAATCAGACATCAACAAATCAACAATCCAAAACAAGGGAAAAAGATCTGAAACTCACCCAAGGCCCCCGGGACCCCGTGGGTCAATCACACAAGACAACATCAAAACTACGAAGAGCACCTCAATTCAAGCCTAAAGAACTAATCTAAATTTCTAAATTTAAAACGTATGTTGAACATGCCAAAACAAATCGAAATGACCTCAAAGTTTGCATGCAAGTCCCAAATAACACAACATACCTATTCCAAGTTCCGAAACCACAATCCGAACCCAATACCATCAAAGTCAATTCTTGTTCAACTCTATCAACCTTCCAAACCTTTAAGTTTCCAACTTTTTTCAAATAGAACCAAATCAACCTAGGGACCTTGATACACTCCTAATCCACACTCAACAATGAGTGGAAGAGGCCGTTGGAAGAATAGTACCCAACTATGAGTCGGGATCTATTTCCTCAAAGAGCTAAGAATGGGTGTTAGAGTGTACACTTGATGCGTGTAGAAGAAATAACTTAAATACCTAGTTGGTTTTGCAAATTACTTCTATATACTACAATATCAATGATTAACTAGAGAAATCGAACTAGATTAATTAATTGTTTTTGGTTGTTTTCAAATAGGTAAAAGTCCTAGATATGTAACCTTCGCCTATTAACCTAATGATTTAATTACGTTAACACTTATTTTAGTGATTGGGTTGTATTATAGCTCTCAACTCTAAGTTACCTACTCGATACCTCTCGGTCATAGAGGGATTTTGCCCAATTTGGCTTTCTCAAGCCCAAATGGATATCACGCCAAATAGTTGATACGAGCTCAAGTCGGATTTTCCTTATCTCTAGTTCAAACCTTTTTAATTAGGCTAGTCAAATCCTTATCTAGCCCAATTTCTTGTTAGCCAAGTTTTTCTAGATTAGGTCCCTCTTTCTCAAGTAAAGACCAAGTCAAAAAGTCATGAACCAATATTTTCAACCATTAATTCTAAAATTAAATCATGAACAAGGATAAATAACAAACACTCAATCATAAACAAGTATTAGATTAATTACCCATAAGGTTTATACACTAGGGATGGGTCACAACCCTAGTAAATGTCTAACTACTCATAGTAGAAATAGAAGAAAATAAAGGAGAAACACTAATTAAAGCCATAATATAAAATTAAAATGATAAACTATTGTGTTTTTAACCCAAATTGGTCACAAATTACCTAAAGTGGTAAACTACACGGCTACAGCTTAAAAAACTACCAAACATGACCTAAAAAAGTGATTCCTGTCTATTTGTAGTAACCTAAAATTCGCTGATAAAAATGCCCTTCGGGAGGTTCCGTGGCAACACAATTCCATGTACGGTCCGCACTTTGCTCGAGTCTGCAAGTTGAGGGATTCTACGGCCGCACCATTTGATCTGCGGCTACACTTCATCTTCTGTGGCTGCACAATTCCATGTACGACCCGCACTTCTGGCAAGGCTTCAGTCTTGGTCGTTTTTCATGCCCTCTGAAAATTTTGAATTCTTGTCAGTGCGACTATATTCTGCGGCCGCATAAATTGTATGCGGTTCGCGATTTTCTTCTATCAACAACTGAGCTTCAGCACTAGATCTGCGACCGCAAAAAGAATTCTGCGGTCCGCGCTTTCTTCTACGACCGCAGAAATACTTCTGCGGATCGCACTTTTGGTCTACTATGCCCCTTTCCTTATGAGCCGGAACACTCCTCTTTTAGTTAGATTTCTTCATTAGAGTCCAAATCTCCAACAGTCCTGCAAAATGCACACTTTCATTAGTTTTGGGAACATAAAACAACATTTTCGGACTAAAACTAAAGCAAGAAGGTACTAATAAGTGGTTACAAATCACACTTATCAACTCTCCCAAACTTAAATCTTTGTTTGTCCTCAAGAAAATAGATTAGTTCCCACCTCCTCAGAGTGAAAGGTCATTTCAGCGAGTCAATGGTAAGTCATTCATACTCAGTTGGGACCAACAATACCCACACTACTCATGCATTATCAACTAGGTGACAAATCAAGTATCATGCACATATAGTTCTAATGTGACATTTGAGCTTCAAGAATTGACTTTACTTAGCAAGGACTCTTGTTCTATCATGTAGATTATGGTGGACTCCAAACACTTCCTCATCTACCTTCCATTTGTCAGGCTCAGTTCAAAAGTTAGCACTCAATCTTAAGATCCATTAAAGGTTCACCTTCTCTCGCAAAAGAATGTCACAAGTACGACTTCAAGTACCATAATCTTGCCCCTCATGTAAATCACCATTAATGTATGCTAACTCGGTTCAAAATCATTGAGGACTTCTTTCGGGTTGTAATGAAGGCCTTTGGATTGGGGTAGGGTACCATATGGGTAAGTGGTTACACCTTTCCTTAAGCATTCCACATTTTCATTTCTTAGCTCACATTTACCAATTCTTAGAGGCATTCTCTTTTTTCTTGGGGGTTAGAGAGACTTGACATCACTCTTTCTTATTCATTTCATTTTTTCTCTCCCTTGATTCTCATGTTAGGGATAATTACCTCTTTTGATTTCATCAACCCTTCCTTTTATTCTCTTTCTTGCATTTTTCTTTAGGTTCTTTTTCTTTTCTTTCCTTCTCTTTTCATAGAGAACATTTCTTTTCTCTTTTTGGTGCCTTCATACCTCTTTCAAATTCCTCAACTCTCCCCCCAAACTTATTCCTTAGCCACTTATTTTACAAGAGTATTAAGAAAGGTCCGAGTGCCAAGAGAGGATCACGAAAAAATGGGTAATGGTTTATATCATGGTTATCAAATGAGAAAGGCTAGAGGATCAATGGGGGTTGACTAGGGATAACGACATTGGTTGGCAATAGAAAGCTCAAACGGACCAAGAAAAGCCTACAATCATTTTCCAAACCAAGCAAACTTAGGATTTCGCTTTGAAGCACATTAAGGGCAAGTTCTAGACCATTCGCACGGGTAGTTGGACTAGCAACGAATCACCTCATCCCTCACGCAACTAGACCATAAAAGAGGATAGAGTCAAGAGCCTACAACAACCACAATCAAGTTAAAGATCGCTATGGTCCAATAAACCACTCGATGATAGTCAACTCAAGAGTCTCACAGTCACTAACTAGAGCTATTTTTCTTTCAAAACCTTATTTCAAACCATAACCGCGTAGTTAAGTGTGTTGGTACCAAATGAAGCATGAATAACT
Source organism: Nicotiana obtusifolia (assembly GCA_002018475.1). Taxonomy (NCBI): domain Eukaryota; kingdom Viridiplantae; phylum Streptophyta; class Magnoliopsida; order Solanales; family Solanaceae; genus Nicotiana; species Nicotiana obtusifolia. Next base: position 160,284 of record MCJB01024327.1, read on the forward strand.
CTTTTTCGATAATGACTTGATTAGGCCTTTTATTCATTACTATTACTATTATTATTACCTAAATATGAAAAATGGACTCATTCCCTTAAGAAGGTTGTCACGCCATCCATCGTTAGGACGAGTCATCCGATTCACATAAAACTACCTTCCAAAAGAACCGTGGCATTAAGAAAACCAAATGCTTATTATCCATAATATTATGAAAAACATAAAAATAAACTACTAACATATAAAGAAGCTACTAACAAAACAAAAACTAAAGTGGAAAATTAAAGAAGCTAATGACCAATAACTACTAAAGATAGATAAACTAAAAATAAGAACAAAAAATAGAATCATCCAATTATTATAGTCTGAATGTATCCAAATGTGTCAACCAAATAAACTCCCCCTCCCTCTAGAATAAAAGTAAGCATTGTCCCCAATGCTTAACAAAATAAGAATGAAAAGAGAGAGGGCGAAGAAAACTCTCTAAGCATCCTTGTACATCTCAGTGTCCCCAGCAGCATCATCTCCCGTTGGGTCAGCCAACTGTATCTCATCATCATCACATCTGGCCAGAGTAGCAAACATCGCACGCACTGCATCAGTAGTGTCGGCAGCAAGGCATGGCTCATCACACTATCCAGCTGGTGTAACCGGTGCAGATGGATCCGGGGCGAACTGGTCTGGGTCAAGTAATATGTCAAATGGCAAATTCCCAACTGTTGCAAGTCGGGTCACCTCCTTCCTAAGCTTATCAATTGATCTCTTATTTGCCTAGGACTTTCTCATCTTCTTCACTTTCTTGGCCAACTCCTCAATAACTGATCGGTGTTGTACCAGAGTGTCCATGATCATCTTCTAGTTGTCCAGAATCTTGCGCATTGTCTTATCAAGATCAGTGGAGACCTGTGGTGCCTGTGTAGAGGATTGCGCTGCAACATTACTAGATATTTCAGACAGCTTTGAAGTAGTTGTCTGCATCCAGTTATTGAGACTCGCCAATGTCTGGCAGACTCGCATAGCTAATAATGAAGTTGTAGGCATGGGCACCAGCCTCGGAGCTGAAACAGGGGCTGCCCTGGGGGCTATGGTAGGACCTGAAGATGGTGGCTGAGGCATAGCAGCAACACTAGAAGAGGGCTCAGCAGAGGTAGATGGAATGTCAGTTGTCTCAGAAACTACCATTGCCGGCTCATTAGACTGGCCTGTGGTGGTAGAAGACTGAGCTCTCTTATTTCGATTGGTCAAATCCATCAATGAGTACTAGTCAAATGGCTTTTTTTGCTTCACCTTTGTATCATATGATCTCAGCTCTACCTTTTCATCAGTAAGGTACTCTGTAATATGTTGGGATAAGGTTATGCTGTGTTGGTTTGCTGTGCTACCAATGAAATGTTGGCCTATATCACGTCACCAGCATTAATTGGATACTCAGCCATGATAGAAGCCACAAGAACAGCACATGGAAGAGGCAAATGAGTCTCATTTTGGCAAGGATCAAATCTGCTACACACAAAAGTCCGTCATCGCTTCACCTCAAAGCTTAATATGTTCCGCTGAATAGGAACCCCAATAGTGATCCATGGTGGTGGTGGCCCTAGTGGTGCTATTTTACTAGGCTTAAGAAATATTTGGAGCACAAGTTACATATTTTATGCTATGAAGATCTCCGTTAGCCATGGTCAGACTTCTTCTTTTAGAGCGCACTTCTCTAGGTACTCTTTCGGCTCGAAGTCCTCAAACCCCAAGTACGTATTTAGCGTGTGCTGATCAAACCTCACCTTGAGGTTGCGTACTTTGGTCACCTTGTCCCCTTCTCGATGTGAGAAATATTGGCGTAGAACTCTCGGACAAGGACTTCTTGGCATCTTCAACTTTCACAGTAAACCACATCCAACCCTTTCTTGCTATGCATTGTCTAAACACTACAGGATTGTATCTATCAAAATCCTTCAAGAGAAACTGCCGCTCAAGTGTCAAGGATCTTATCGGCCACCACATACGGAAGTCAGCGAAGGAAACCAAGCTAACAAACCTATCCTCCCATATCTCCTTATTCTTTCTTCTCTCCTCACTAATGGATGTACCCTCTTCCCCTTTACCATCATCAGGGATATCCTACACAGTCTGCGCATCTATATCTGGGGCAGTGCTGGCTTAGAGGTCTGGCTAGCACTTTTCGACCCCTCAGAAGTGCTGTGAGATGAAGAGGCTTCATTATGACATCCATAACACTTCTCAATAAGAGTTATGATACGGTCGTATGCAATATAAATCACCCAACTATGAGTTTGGGTCGTATTCACAGAGAGCTATGAAGGGTGTTAGGAGTACATATTTGAAGCAAGCGAATGGACTACCTAAAATTGCACTTCAACAACAGAGTATTGATTTCTACTTCTACTATTACTATAATGATTGCAAGCTAAGGAAAATAAATTAGAGATGAATATTTTTGGTGTTTTTCCAAATAATTTAAAAGCCTAGGGATGTGACCATGACCTTGGTGTTCGCCTAATAGGATAAAGTCGTTAATGCTTGTTTTGTTGATTCGGTGTATTATACATCTCAACTCTACATTAACCACTCAATACCTCTCGGTCAGAGAGTGATTTTTCCCAATTTCGCTTTCTCAAGTCCAAATGGGTATCAAACAAAATAATTGATATGAGCATAAGTCGGGTTCTTACTATCTCTAGTTTGAACCCTTTAATTAGGATAATCAATCTCTCAATTAACCTAATTCCTTGTTAGCCAAGTTATCCTAGACTATGTCCCTCTTTCTTAAGTAGAGACTAGCTCAAATAGACATGAATCAATATTTGGAACCATTAATTCTAAAATTGAAGCATGGACTAAGCTAAATAATCAATACTCAATCATAAAAAAGCATTAAATTAAATACCCACAAAGTTTACACACTAGGGCTGGGTCACAACCCTAGTAAAAATCTAGCTACTCATAACGGGAACTGAGGAAATAAAGAAAAAAGGCTAATTAAACTCATAATGAATGATTAAAATGGTGAAGTCTAATGTTTAAACACCAAAATAATGTAAAACTTCCTAATGTAGTAAAAAGAAACGGCTATAATAGCTTTTAATGTTCAACTTGACCTAAATTTGTAAAACTCATCTATTTATACTAGGCCAAAAATCGCTGACAAAAATGCCCCTCAGGAGGCTCTACGGCTGCACAATTCCATGTGCGGTCCGCAGATTTCTTCAATTGGCAGGAAGGAGGTATTTGCAGCTGCACAGTTTTGGATTGCGGCTGCGAGGCAACTTCTACGGCTGCACAATTCTTGTGCAATCCGCACTTCTGCAAGGCATCAGGACTTGGCCTTCCGCACATTCTGTGAACTTGAAAATACTTGTTAGTTCAGACCCTGTTTTGTGGCCGCACAATTCATTTGCGGTACGCACATTTGTCAAACTCCTCTTGGGCTTTTTAGCTTGGGTTATGGCTGCATATGGAATTATGCGGTCCGTAATTTCTTCTGCGGCCGCAAAACTTCTACGGATCACATATCTTTGCCTCTGCGCCCTTTATTGCCTTTGTACTTCGAAACACTCCTTGTTGAGTCGAATTTCATCATGGAAGACCAAACTCCAGAGTTCCTACAATTTGCATAATTTCATTAGTTTCAGAAACACAATTCAATACTTTCAGACTAAAACAAAAGCAAAAAGGTGTTATAAGTAGTCAAAATCCCCACTTGTCAACTCCCCCAAACTTAAGTATTTTCTTGTCCTCAAGCAAATAAATTAGTTTCCACCTCCTAAAGTTAAGGGTCATTTCAGCGAGTCAAAGATGAGCCATTCACACATCAGTTGGGACCAACAATTACACACACTACTCATGCATTATCGACAAGGCGACAAGTTAAGCATTCATGCACATATAGTCTAATGTGACATTTGAGCTTGGCTTTACTCATTAAAGACTCTTGCTCTATCATGTAGGCCATGGTGGACTCAAAACTCTTCCTTCTCTACTTTCCGTTTGCCAAGCTCACTTAAGAAATTAGCACTCAATCCAAAGATTCATGAAAGGCTCACTCATCTCTCATAAGAGAATGTCTCAAGTACGGCTTCAAGTACTATAGGCTTATCCCTCATGTAGATCGCGACTAATGTAAGCTCACTCGGTTTGAAATCGAGTAGGACTTCTTTCGGGATGCAAGGAAGGCTTTTGGGTTAGGGTAGGATACGGTATGGGTAAGTGGTTACACCTTTCCTTACCTCCATCTTTCATTTCTCGGCTCACACTTGCCAATTCTTAGAGGCATTTTCTTTTCATTGGGTACTAGAGAGACTTAACATCACTCTTTCTTGTTCATTTCATTCTTTTTTCCATTTTTGATGTCTCAATTCTTGGGATCATTACCCCTTTTTTAATCCATTCAACCCTTCCACTTATTCACTTTTTGCATTTTTATTTTTGTTCTTTTCTTTTCTTGCCTTCTCATCTCATAGAGATCATTTCTTTTCTCTTTTTGTGCCTTGATACCTTTTCCAACTTCCTCAGCTCTCCCCCAACTTATGTTTTAAGCCATTTGTTTCACAAGAGTGTTAAGGAAAGCTCGGGTGCCAAGAGAGGGTCACGAGAAAACGAGTAAAGGCTTGTATCATGATTGTCAAATGAGAAGGCTAGAGGCTCAAAGGGGTTGACTAGGGATAATAACATTGGTTGGCAATAGAAAACTCAAACGTGCCAAGGAGAGCCTTTAATCACTTATCAAACCAAGCAAAACTTAGGATTTTTCCCTAGAACACATTCGGGGCAAGTTTTCGACCCTTCGCACGGATACTTGGACTAGCAACAATTCATCTCACCCCTCACGCAACTAGATTTTAAAAGAGGATAGAGTCGAGGGCCCACAACGACCACATTCAAGTTTAAAGATCACTATGGTCTAATTAAACCATTCGATGATTGCCAAAGTCAACACAAGAGCCACAAAATCACTAACTAGAGCTATTTTTTTTTTAAAAACCTTGTCTCTAACCATAAGCACGTAGTTAAGTATGTTGGTGCCAATTGAAGCATGGTTGACTCTTTAAGCATGACTTAATTGGATCTTTTTATTTATTACTACTACTATTATTACCTAAACACAAAACGGACTCATTCCCTTAAGAAGGTTTCCACACCATTATCGTTGGGACGAGTCACCCAGTTCACATAATTACCTTTGGAAAGAACCGTAGCGTTAAGAAAACAAAGGTATATTATCTACTAAAACATAAAAAGAAGTTATTTAATAAAACAAGAACTAATATGGAAACAAAAATGAAGAAGCTAATAAACAAAAACTACTGAAGATAGAAAGAATATACATAATGAGAGAAAGAGAGAGAGAGAGAGAGAGAGAGAGAGAGAGAGAGAGAGAGAGAGAAGATATATACCTAAAAATAAGAAAAGAGAGAATATCATCAAATCATTACAGGCCAAATCTATCAAAGCACCAAATGTGTCAAATAAACTCCAGCCCTACCCCCCGAGTAAAAATAAGCATTGTCCCCAATGCTTAGCAAAATAAGAGTAAAAGAGGGAAAAGGTGAAGAAAAACTTTATATGGCTCCTTGGACATCTCTATGTCCCCAGCAATGTCATCGCCCTCAGGATCAGCCAGCTGAATCTCATCATCCTCAACTCTAGGTGTGGCTAGGTTGGCGAACATCTGACGTATTGTCTCAGTAGTGTCAGCAGCAAGGTCTTGCTCATCACACTGGCCAGTTGGTGCCACCAGTGCAGATAGTGGTGAAAGATATGGGGCAGACTGGTGCGGATCAAGCAGCATGTCAAAGGGAAGGTCTCCAGTTGTAGCAATTCTGTTCGCCTTGTTCCGGAGCTTATCCACTGACTTATTGCTGCCCTAGGACATCCTCATCTTCTTTACTTCCATTCCTAGCTCTTCAATCTCCGACCTGTGCTGTACTAAAGTGCTCGTAATTGTTTTCTGGTTCTCCAAAATTTTCTTTAATGTCTCTTCAATGGTCGAGGGAACCTAAGGTGCTTGTGAAGTGGACTACGCTATAGTAGTACTATACAAGTCAGACAACTTTATAGTTCCTTTGCTTTTTGCACTACCGGTTCCGATATGTCAATAACCCTAGACGGGTTCACCTTCTCTTGAGTCTCTTCCACACTATCATCAATATCAATCCGAACTTCCTCATTTTCTTGAGCAACATTATTTGGGATCTCCTCTTCTTGCATCAATTGATCATCATCGACAAGTCGTCTTTCACTTGAGGTGGATGCATTCCCGCCTCTTCCACTTCTTGTGAAAACTGCCATAGCATGCCCCATGTTGTTACCACCCTTTGGGTTCACCACTGTGTCACTTGGTAATGCACCCTTAGGGAGAATTTAGAGCTTGAGAGATTTGCCCCATTTGAACTTCCAGATTTCGGAGTGATGTGTGTGAGGCAAGTTGGGCATCCAATCGGCATTCTTTTCCATCATTTGCTTGAACATATTCGCAACGTCCCATTTCATTATTTGAAGATCTTGAACCATGGGAAGGATAAGGAGGTGGATTGCTCGATTGTTGATACATGGGGGGCCTTTGAAAACCCGACCCCCGGTTGACTTGATTGTTTCCCTAGTTGCCTCCCAAATTTTCATGGTTGTTTCCACTCCAATTTCCTTGATTGTTGTCGTTGTACCAATTCCCTTGATTATTGGAACTCCAATTGCCATGATTGTTTTATAGTCGCCAATGTTGTTGGTTTGGGCCTTGGAAGTTGTTTCTTTGCCCTTGAAAATTATTCACATATTGCACTTCTTCCTCTTGCTCATTATAAAAATCATCTTGACCAAAACCGCCATCATCTTGCACATAGTTCTCCACTGGGCTTTGCATTTTTGGACCCTTGGTCCTCTATTCGTTCACCAAAACATTAGTCCCTCCATAGCATGAACTTGTTTAGGGGCTTGCACTTGATTTAGTTGGGCCTTTGCTAGTTGAGTCATGGTAGTTGTCAATTCGGCAATGGCTTGCCCATGGTCTTGTAATTCATTGTGGGAGGTGCATCATATTTGGATCACCTTGTGGGATATTGGCCCGGGATTGCCAAGCTGATGACGTCTCCGCCATCTCATCTAGGATGTCACACGCCTCCGTATAAGGCGTAGTCATAAAGTTCCCGTCGGCTAGTTGATTCACTACACATTGGTTGATTGTGTTAATCCCATGATAAAAGGTTTTTTGCAACATGTTTTCCTTCATATCTTCGTTGGGACATTTCTTAATCGTTATTTTATAGCGCTCCCAAATTTCGAGTAGTGGTTCATCTGGCTCTTGTTTGAATGCCAAGATCTTATCTCGAAGTGTAGCCATGTGCCTGGGAGAGAATACTTTAGCAATGAACTTAGTCGCCAACTCATCCTAAGTGTGAATTGAATGCTTTGGCAAACGTTCCAACCAATCTAAATCTTTTCACCATAGAAAGAAGGGAAAAAGTCTTAGCCTCAATGCATCCTCGAAAACATTAGATTTCTTTCTCCCTCAACATGTATCCACAAAGCCCTTCAAATGTTTGTTTGCATTTTGGGTTGGTGGCACGGTGAAGAAGCCTCGTTGCTCAAGTAAAGTGAGCATCAAGTTAGTGATTTGAAAGTTGCCCGCCCTAATACGGCGAGGGATTATTGCACTAGCATAACTTTCGTTGGGCAATATCTGGTGTTGAGCCGCTTGTGGTAGATGTGGTAGAGGTGGGTGTGGAATGGACACGTTATCTTGTGGTACCCGGCCTCTCCAATTAGCTTGTAGCGCTTGAGGTACCTTGTCGAGTTGTTCCTCCCCGCCGTCTAACTCCCCCAAAGGCGTATTTCTGAGCTCATTGTTCGCCATGTTTTTACCTATGATTTCTTAAACAAGTTAGTAACACGGAAGGAAAATATGATATTCCAAAAACACACTCAAATATATAGCTAACACTGTTATAACTCCCCGATAACGGCGCCAAAAATTGATCCACTCCCAATCCACACTCAACAATGAGTAAAAGGGGTCATTAGAAGAATAGTACCCGACTATGAGTCAGGGTCGATTTTCTCAGGGAGCTAAGAATGGGTGTTAGAGTGTACACTTGATGGGTGTAGAAGAAATAGCTTAAATACACTTTTAACAAGTTGGTTTTGCAAATTACTTCTATAGACTATACGACAAATGATTAATTAGAGAAATGGAACTAGAAATTAATTAAATATTTTTGGTTGTTTTCAAATAGGTAAAATGCCAAAGGATGTAACCTTTGCCTAGGTGTTAGCCTAATGAGTTAATTATGTTAACACTTATTTTAGTGATTGTGGTGTATTATAGCTCCCAACTCTAAGTTACCCACTCAATACCTCTCGGTCATAGAGTGATTTTGCCCAACTTGGCTTTCTGAAGGCCAAATGGGTATCAAGCTAAATAGTTGATATGAGCTCAAGTCGGGTTTTCTCTATCTCTAGTTCAAACTTTTTAATTAGGCTAGTCAAATCCTTTACTAGCCCAATTTCTTCTTAGCCAAGCTTTCTAGACTAGGTCCTTCTTTCTCAAGTAAAGACCAAGTCAAAAAGGCATGAATCAATATTTGCAACCAGCAATTCTAAAATTAAAGTATGAACAAGGCTAAATAACAAACACACAATCATAAACAAGCATTAGATTAATTACCCATAAGGTTTACATACTAGGTTGGATCACAACCCTAGTAAATATCTAACTACTCATAGTTGAAATAGAAGAAAATAAAGAAGAAACACTAATTAAAATCATAATATAAAATTAAGATGATAAACTATTGTGTTTTTAAGCCAAATTGGTCACAAATTATCCAAAGTGGTAAACTACAATGGCTACAGCTCAAAAAACTACGAAACTTGACCTAAAAAAGTGATTCCAGTCTATTTATAGTGGTCTAAAATTTGCTGACAAAAATGCCCTTTGGGAGGTTCAGCGGCTGCACAATTCCATGTGCGGTCCGCAAGTTTGCTCGAGTTTGTAAGTTGAGGGATTCTGCGGCCGCACCATTTGATTTGAGGCTACATTTCAGCTTCTGCGGCCGCACAATTCCATGTGCGATCCGCACAATTCTATGTGCGCTCCGCACTTCTGGCAAGGCTTCAGTATTGGTCATTTTGCACACTCTCTAAACTTTTTGAATTCTTTTTAGTGCGACCATGTTCTGCGGTTGCATAAATTGCATGCGATCCGCGCTTTTTTTTAATCAACAACTAAGCTTCAACATCAGATCTGTGGTCGCAAAAAGAATTCTACGGTCCGCGCTTTCTTCTGTGGACCGCACTTTTGGTCTGCTATGCCCCTTCTTGCCTTATGAGCAGGAATATTCTTTTTTGAGTTAGATTTCTCATTAGAGTCCAAATCTTCAACATTCCTGCAACATGCACACTTTCATCAGTTTTGGAAACATAAATCGATACTTTCGAACTAAAACTAAAGCAAGAAGGTACTAATAACTGGTTAAGATGTACACTTATCTGTCCTCCAAATTCAAATTCGGACATATGCCTAAGTCCTAAATCACCATAGAAACCTATTGAAACTATCAAAAGATCATTCCGGGATCGTCTAGACAAAATCAAAACTCCGATCAACTCTTACACCTTAAGCCTCCAACCAAGGCACTAAGTGTCCCAGTTCAATCCAAAACTCCCCCGAAACTAAACCAACCACTCCGGCAAGCCACATAATCACAAATACACATAGGAGGAGCTTCAAAAGGAAAAACGGGGTTAAAATATTCAAAACAATCGATCGAGTCGTTATATCAAGTTGAACAAATTTATAATTCCAATTTGAAAGCCTAGGTTTGCCCAATAAATTCTTAGCTCATGGGCTCGGTTCAACTCTTTAATCTTACACCTGCATCTTATCCTAGGAATAGCATCTAGCTTATGCATACTTCTAGTACGCAAGTTCTCTATATTTAGAGAAACTTTTGCGTGTATTCTCATAAGATGTATGATGTATGTGTTAATTACTTAAGTACTTGTTAGTAGAAGCGAGTATAGGATTATAAATTAGTTCCGAAATTCTATTACAATTTACGCCCATTGCTCATTTGTGATAAAAGGTACAAGAAACGTGATATGATTAAGATAGCCACTATAAACATACTTTAAAGAGTTTTTCAACCAGGTGGATCATGTTTAAAAAAAAAACCAACCTTTTCTATGCCACGTAAGCACTTAAAAAGATAATAATTCTAGTTGACAAGGAGCGATAAGTTAATGATATAACATCAGATTATACAAATTTGTGGCTAAGTGCTCAATTAAGGTAAAAATATATATTAATCAAAAATAATGTAGTAATAATGGTATATATGAAGACACGCAACATAGTGCGAATAAATTTTGTAGTTATGAGCATTTACATATTTTTATTATCATCATTATTATCCCTATAAATTTCTTGGGATAACAGTTAAACCGAAGGTTGAGACGCCTATTTTTTACCGCACAGGTAAGGGGGATTCTTTTTGAAAACAAAAAAAAAGGGGGGGGATGCCCAAAATCCTCTAATCCAAGAAAATTTTCATTAATTTTTCAAACCCCTGAAACTTTCGTTCGTTGTGTCTTCCTTATCAATCTCTCACTCGATTTCAACAAGCTCAAGGTATGGTCTACAATTGCTTTGAATTGAGTGTTCAACTGATGTGGATAAATCCCTTGAATTTTTACGTGTGTTAAGATTTGTGGGTTTTTCTTTTTTTTGTTTTTTTTGGGGTGGGTTCATAGTCAGAATGTTGACATTGTTGATTTCTCAATTGTATCTTATGGTGTTTTTTATTTATTTTTTATCTTTTCTGACTATTGATTGATATGATTTGATCATTTACTGCTTGAATTCTGAGAGCTGGAGCTAGGTTTTCATCTGGATTGTAAACCCAAGTTATTGTTTAAGCAAATATTTCATTATAAAAGAAAATGTTCCAGGGGGGGCAATCCATATATAAGAACAGAGCCCCCAAACCCAATATTTGTATGGCCTCAAAACTCCACAGCTAGGCCTTTAGACAACCATCTATTCCTTTAATATATTTCAAAATTGTCTAATTATGATCTTACCATTTTCACAGTAGCAACTTGTAGATGGAGATAGGTTTTCTTATTGTAACAGGATAGATAGAGGGACCTGTCGATCAAGTTTAGAGAAACCTTAAGGCATAACATCTAATTTCAAGTTTTTGAATGCCCATTATGAGCTAGCTAACAATTTTCTTATATGAAATGATGTTAACAGTTTGTGTAATGAATGGAGCTATAGACTAAGTTTTATTATTTAGTAGTTTAACCCTCCTTAGTTTTACTATTACAGTTTAGTCTTAGTTTATAACCTATTTTCATTTTTACCCTTGATAGGCTTGCTTTATATTCTGAGCAGATGATTGTAAAGGCATGTTGAATGAAAATCTGAACTTTTAGCTTTTAATTTCTTTTCTCTTTTTCTAGTTTCTCTTTCAAGTTTCAATGGTGAATCCACCGTGGGATTCGCTACAATTGGTATCAGAGCCGACGATTCTCGGCCCCAATTCCGCGATGATGTTTAACCAAGGTTACTATCAACCACAGCAAACCTTAGCTATTGCAGCCATGACTGATTTCCATTTCTATGGTTCACCAAATTCATATGGTTATGATATTACCATGGGTATTCACATCCTTACTCGTATAAGGTTGATAACACCACCCCAGGTTTTTATTTGCTTCAATTTAGTGATGGTTCAGTGGTGTCGATGAATGCCTTAGGATTAGACAACTTGATGAAGTCTAGATATGGGAATTTAGAGACCATCGAAGCAACTCTAGTGAAGGTGATTCATTCAGTCCATTTTCCTTCTGTGATGGATTCATTTGGTTCTGTTTCTTTCGAAACCCTAGCTCCCAAATCAGAGAACTCTGATCTTACAATATTTTCTCTACCCTATCGATACTTTAAGCACAAAAGAGATGCCACCGGTGGCATGAAGAACGCTTGGAGAAAGAAGCGCTAATATGAGCTTGGTCGACAATCTGCTACTACCAAGCTTTCAAGGAAAAAGAGGGCCAGCTGAGTTCCTGTACAAGTTAGCAATGGTGAATGGGCGACCAAGTTTTCTGTTGGCAGGAAAATATTGAAAGAGGACCAGCATTTGGTTGTAGAAGGAAATAGAGAATTCAAGGTTTAGGTGTTTGATAAAATTTCTCAACGGGAGGAAATCTACATGACAGATAAGCAAGGGGATGATAGTATTGGCAATGAGTTGCTGGAGGTCGAAGAAGATTTTAAAAGTAGTAGAGGTGTCTCTATTGCCCTTGCCGCTGTCCGTGCATGGGAGAGGATTTATGCACTAATTTGCAGTGACTATGAGGCTCATTTGGTCCACATCGATGGTGAAGGTGAGGTACAAAAATATGAGATCGAGGAAAATTTAGAAAATGACGTGGATCAGGTGTTTGATGAATTTCCCCAGCAGGAGGAAACTGAAATTTTGGGTGAACTTCAGTCCACGGAAGAAATGGAAGAAGAGAGCAGCGAGAAAATAGGTTCTCTACGCTTAGATAACATGCAACCTAGCAATGAATCAGAGGTGAACACTAAGTTGACAGAAAATCTGATCGTGTTCGAAGTTCCAGATGATATCAATTCTTACAATGATCGTCTGGAGCCCAAGCATTTTATTGTTGGGAATAAAATATCAGGAGATGATTATCAATTTCTCAATCCTTCATTCGTGGATTCTAAAAAACATAAAGAACCAGCTGATTGGGATAAGGATTCACCAATGGAAGTTGAAAACGAAAAGGGAATTGCAGAAAATAAAGCAGGTAAGATTTAGATGGTGGTCCCAATAAGAATTGGAAGACTTATGTATGTGATTCTTGTTCTTCTCATGAGGATAAGGAAGATTCAAAGAGCAATGGAGGAATGGTTGTTGGGCAATCCATGCAAGAGGATCCTACGAAATTGAACGGCTCAAGGTAATTATTCATGGGAACTTTAGCAACAATTTGACCAGTTGGTTCGAGAAAATTAAGCTGGTTCCTGAGAAGTTAGTTTATGAGGTTTGTGATAGTGTGGTAAGTCGAAAAGAAGCTGTAGCTATGGGTTCAAGTCTGGGAGAAATCTTTGAAGAAGTGTCCAGTGATAATCGATACATTTGGTGGCTCCAGCATGATTTCGACATGTTTAAATGTAATTTGCTAGACACAGGGCAAGAAACAATACTACTGGTGAATGTGGATAGCAATTTACTTGACATAGGGCAAGAAACAAAGTTACTGGTGAATGTTTGGAGGGATGAGGTTGTGGCGTTGCCAGTGGTGGCAAATATAGTTAACTATATTACAACTTCTAGGGTTGGTTCTCAAAGTAATTTTGTTATTGACTTTTTTCTTCATGTCCAGAGAGACATCCTTTATCTGTTATTTGAAGCACAGTATTCAATCAGAATGAATGCTGAAGTTGGAGTTGTAAGAAAAATTGACAATGGAGCAGTCAGATACCCTAGTCGAATATTGGAATCCTTCATATCCTGATGTCTCTAACTTTAATGCCAAAATCTGTTTGGTGCATAAAGGTCTTCGAATTGGCAGGGTGAAGTTTGTCAGCATTGCGTGGGAACTTGTTATGAGATCACATGTTTTAATTATAAATGAACTTGTTTATCGACTTGACAATTTTCCTGCAGTACTGGTGGTTACTTCCATTAGGCAAGAAATCCTCTGGAGCAGTTTAACTTAAATGTCCCTGCTCGTGATATTGATGCTTTATGCAGGGTTTTTAAGAATCAGAAGTTCTATGCCAGAGATCAAGAAACATGATCATCATTTGATTGAAATCACCAAGACATATCGTGGTATTCAACCTCACGCAGTTCACTGTGGTTTCATGTTTTATCTTCTTGATAGAGCTAGTGGTTTAGAAGAAGCTCTCAAGCTCATTAATGCTATGACAGTTTACTTGACTACTTTTGAGGTGTCATGTGCTGCTGGAGAAGATGATCACAGAGAGGTAATAGCTGAAGGTTTTGCCTTAAGGTTGGATGAGGAAAGAGTTTCCACATTTGATCCTGGAAAAGGCTATGGACTTTCGAGTGAGAATGCTACTGGTAGCCAATTTTTAAGGCGGAACACAAGATATGAGAGCCATGAATTTGGTTATGATAGCAACTTAATAGTTGAAGATGTTGCTACAGTAGATATGCAATCAGGTGCTTATTGGAATATTTTCAATGAGGAAGGAACTAATATGGAAGCACTACCCATTCATTCCATAGAAGATGTATTGAAAAGACCTCTGTGGAATTCTTGTGTGAAGGCATTGGAGGCCTGTAAGTGTGCGAGCTATGCAATGGACAATACTGCATTCTTTAGGGATTTAAAGAAGATTTTCATTGATAAAGGAATGCTCATACTGAGGCACCTTATGTTATTGCAATTACTCCAAATCGTGCAACACCTGGAGCAATCAAATGCATTTTAAAGCTTCTGGAGAGACCTGAATCATGCCAAGAACTTAGACCTTCAGAGGTGGACCATTCGGAGATTGAAGTTAAGTGCAATTCTAGATCAATTCTGTGGGTGCAAATGGAAAGCTTGAAGAAGTGTATCCACCTTGTGATTACCCGAAGAAGGGTATATTCCTTACTAAAGAGATGGTGGAAACCTAGCAGCGATCAACTGGTTCTGTTTCTTTTCTCATTCATTATGTATTAATTCAAGAAAGAAAATTTTATTGGTTTGTTCAGAAAGGTTCGAGAGGGATCTGTGTAATTCAATTAAAGCTTTTGATCTAGTTAAAGCTGGAGAATTGGTAGTGGAGTTTGCTGTCCAACTGGTTTGTTCATTTTTCATTGGTGGTGGAAGTACAACTGTCTTGGTAGGTTGCTGGTTATATTAATCCTAAAAATGGGTGGCAGATAGCTTCACTGGAAGGAGCTTATAGTGCTGCTATTCAAGATGATCGACTTTGCGAAGAAGTTATTGGAAAAGGTGCAAGACTATCTGTTCTTAGCTCCTTATTAGTGGTCTTTTGTGCAAAAGTAAACCATGGTGTTGTTACTTTCTTGACTGATAGATTCGAACAAAAGCTTGAGGAAACAATTTTGATTTTTGACCCGGGAGATGCCACATTAATTGTTGGGTCTGCTATGGGGTCAGTAATGTTGCCTAGGAGTGTCTTCAATTCCATGATGCCAAATTGCTGCAGTACCTTTCACTTCTTTTCGTGGGTTGTCTGGCAGTTGCTTTTCCAACCTTGAGGACAAGGTTGTTATAAGGGTGATGGAATGTAATGAATGGAGCTATAGACTAAGTTTTATTAGTTTTATTATTTAGTAGTTTGACCCTCCTTAGTTTTACTATTACAGTTTAGTCTTAGTTTATAACCTTTTTTTCATTTTTACCCCTGATAGGCTTGCTTTATATTCTGTGAGCAGATGATTGTAAAGGCATGTTGAATGAAAATCTGAATTTTTAGCTTTTAATTTCTTTTCTCTTTTTCTAGTTTCTCTTTTCAAGTTTCAATGGCGAATCCACCGTGGGATTCGTTACAGTTTGCTTTTTCACCTTCGGATTAGTCCATTATTGGATACCTCACCAGTGTTCTTTAACTTATGACCTAAGTTACTTGAATTCTGGTACGAGTGTCGGATATGGGTGTGGATTTAGAGATTGTATCCTTCATGATCTAAATCTTAAGATTCTGGGGTACGAATACAAGTGCTGGGATTCGGGTAAAATAAATTCAAATATCTAAACATAGAGTTACAAAAATATGCCTAAATTGTAGTGGACTATTTGGAAGGAAATGAATGCAAAATTTTGAGAGCAAGTTTGAATCGGTAACTATTATTAAGTACAGATGCATCTCCTTGCCCTTTTTTTGGTGGAACACGGCTATTGCAAATGATATAGAGACCATGATAGACTTCTTGAGTTCGTTGTGCATTCTGCACTGAGTTGACCTGTAAATATCTTTAAAGCACCTTCTGGCTGCTGACTTTTTAATACAAATATCTTTAACAATCAAAATTGATCATATGCCTAAATTATGGTCACCCTAGCTTTTGTTTAGTTTTCAAAATTATTATATCTGTCTCGAATTTCTTTATCGATTTTGGTCAAAGTACCCAAAATCGATCGACCAGATCGGGTACGGACCCCATACTCACACCCACACCCACGTCGTGTCAACACCGGTATGTCACTGAAAGTGAAGAGTTCAAGCAACTTAGCTTATGACTTTTTTGCAAGACTATCCCATCTACACATTCTTTTAGGTTTATTGGTTATGGTGAATTGTTGTGTCTTGGATTTATACTATGGGAGAAGACACTGAAAATTGATAGCAACGATAGTTTGTTTTGAATTATGTGGAGAAATTTGTATGAGGAAAAGAGAGAAGTGGAATAAAATGCAAAGGGATGAATACATCAGCGATCCTTTTAACTTGTCTAAATATTCCATTTAGACACGTGAAATGGACAAATCAGAAGAATTATGCTATTCTTTTTCAGTATGCTCTGATGAACCTTGTGATTACAGCATATTCAGATATATGTGAAAGCAAACAAGACTTATTGTGAATATTTCACTAAAATCATGTTCTTGTTACAGGCTGCAAAAATCCTTGCTAATTTGATTGTCATGGGTTCTACAATATTGGCAAGTTCCTTTGTTCAAGCATATTGTCAGGCACTGGCTAGTAAGTATCTTTCATACACTTTTTCCTGTCATTTTGCAATGAATTGATACGCGACTAATCTGAAGAGTCTGGTGTAAACAAACATTTCAGTGGTACATCAGTATTCTTGCTTTTTCCATGAGAGGTTGATGCAAGTCCTGAGGAAAATAATGTGATGATAGTTAAACATGCCAGTTAATCAGCAATTAGCACTTCGTGAACCTTAATGTTTCATTCCAAGAACTTGTAAATCAGTGTTAAGAGAACGGGCAGTGCGACTTCCATGCTGATTCTTCTCATCTCTCATCTGGATCTCTGACTCGTGCGCTCAATTTCCACGTGGAGTGATTATCTTACTTCTGCGCAAATCATACTATCTTCCACTTCCTTTTGCTAATGATGGCAGATGCCTCTAAAAACGGGGTTGCTCAAGAAGCAGTGCAGATATCAAAAGAGCTTGTAAAACCATGACCGAAACAGAAGCAAGGCAGATTCTCGGTATCACTGAGAATTCATCATGGGAAGAAATCGTGCAGGTTTGTTTCGTGTAATGATCTTTCGTATTTGATGCTGCTGTTTGCATATGCGTGATCTCAACTTTGCTTGCTCTGTCTGCAGAGACATGAAAACTTGTTTTGCGAAATGCTAAAAACGGGAGCTTTTACCTTCAGTCAAAGGTTCATAGAGCCAAAGAGTGTTTGGAAGCAATTCACCAACCTAAAGAACCAGAGGAAAAATAAACAACTTTGTTGAGTGTATAGCTTTTCTGCATAGTTGGTTTACTTATAGTCAGTTCCTAGGGTTTTGTTGTGATGAAACTGTAAATTCTTTCTGATGGAAGAAGCAATATTTCTTATTGTAACTTGAATTTCCTATTCAAGTTTCATGAGCTACACTATGGTGTTAGACAAACATTGTACAATAGTTGTAGCATGTACTAATATATATATATACACACACGTGGTGTTCAGGGTAGCTTGCGCTCATCTGGACTAATTTCCTAGGATATCTGCTATCCCCCACAAACACAGAAATCAAGTATTTTTTGCCTCCGCTAAGATTTGATAATAAAAGGTTGTTAACCACTTATCTAACTGCTGTAGAAGTGAATGTAATTTCCTACCTTTATTCATGTTATATATATTGGAGGAGAGGATAGATACTAGAGGAGTAATTTTGTATTGTTAGAGCAAAGTATAAACTTCAACTACTATACTGTATAGTATTACTTACTAGATCGGATATTTGCTCTAGCTTTTTTCATATAATTTTATAGGTCGTTTGGTTTATGCAAGAATTATAATATGGCGAATGATATGTAGGAATTATTACGTAGGGAGTAATAATGCATGGATTGTCATATGGTTAATAATAACACATCGAATGTGATATAGGATTGCTTAATTTAAAGGCTTTTTGATCTTTAAATACTTTTATACACGTCTTGTTACTGTATAACTCCTTAATTTACATATGTCCGATATAAAATAATACATACTAATTTTTATAACATAAGTTGTACCCCTTGTTAGCACTTAGCAATACAGTGTTTGGATGGTGATAGAGATTATATTAGTTATATATAGTTTTATCTTGGAAACAAAATGTAGTATAAGTAAATCAGAATTTATGCCAAGATTAATTTCATTTATTGATCAAACCAAACAACCCCCTGTTATCTATATGTATGATAGAAGAAGTTGGAGCATCAACAGGTTGAAGATCTCTTCTAAATATGCCTTAGTATATTCTTGCATATAACATGTTAAGGACTAGTTGAGTCATAACTCCAACAATAAATTTCCCAAAAACAAAGCAAAATCATTAGCATCATTTGAGGAAAAAAAAAAAGAAAGAAAGAGAAACTAAGTGAACGTTTGGACATGAGAATAGTGAAATTCTCGAAAAAAGTGAAAAAAAAAATTCTAAGTGAAAATAGTATTTGGAAATTAGAGTTCTGTTTGGATATGAATACAATTTGAAGCTGATTTTAATTTTTTTGAGTGATTTGAAGTGGAAATTTTAAAAAATAACTCTTTTTAGAATTTTTCAAATTTATTCAACATTAAATGAAATCCAAAATTTTCATGGCCAAACACTTCTGGAGTCAGAGGACACCTAGTAAATGTTTCTCAATATTGAGGGCATCCTTGAAGATCGAAAAAAAATTGTGATATTTTTGATTGATTTGTCTTATATTTTCAGTAAGTCGTTTAGTAGTCGGCATGTTGAATCGTATATATAATATATAAAATGGGTTGGTTCCCACTTCTCATACCAAACAAAAGAGAGAAAGTAACTTTCATTCACTTTCCCCTTCATCTTTCCATTTTCTATTACCAAATTCAGTCTATTTTGGAGTAATAGAAAGAAAAAGAAAAGAGGTGTTAAGCCATCAAACTTTCCAAGTTTACTTTTTTGGACCCAAATGTTTTCATCAAAGAGCCAATAGTTGAATACTACATGTAGAAAGGTTAGGTACTTACAAGCTATCTCAAAAGCATTAAAGCCATATAAAGATAGAAAAAGAAAGAGAAACCACTTGTTTAAACAAAGTAAAAATGGGATACTTTATAAAGCACATAAAGTTATTTCAACAAATCTTTTTTTAATAATTACTTCCTTTAGTTATTTAACTCTTCAAATTAGTAGTATAAAGTAAGACTACCATATTAAACTTAATCGAGTTAGCAGATAAAATTACTTTTTGAAAATTTGAAGTTCTTATATCAACATTATTCTTTTTTAAATTTTGATATGCCACATTAGTTGAAAACTTTATTTTATAAATAAATTTACAATATCAGTTAACTAAAATAATTTATACTTTTTTGGTAATTGACATTATAATTGTTACTTCCTCCACTACGAAATATTAATCTTTTAGTTTTTAATAAATTCTTACTGTTTTTTAAAATTGTAGGTGGAAAATATTAATTATTTCTATTTTTAATTGCATTCAACTTTTAAGTACAATCTTTGGATCTATAGCAGCCTTTTTAAAGGTCGGTGCAAGTCCCAATCAATCTATATTGCTTAGGTCCACTTGTTTCCGAAAAAAGCCCTCAAATTTTTGTCCTATTTGCATATTTACTCGTTTTGTTTGAGAACATGCAACAAAAAAGAAAAAAAAATGCGTACGAATATAGCATTTAAAGCTTATGCGTTTTTATATTGAATTCACGTTTAAATATTTATAAATATTTGAAAAGGTTTTAATATGCTCTTGCACAAATCGAAAAATGGTCCAAATAAACTAAGAATCTCTTGAAAACAACATTTTTATACATACAAAATAAAAGTAAGGATTAAAATTTGTGTACACATTATTCTCTTAAATATATTATTATTATTATTATATTTAAAAATTTCTTATAAAATATATACAAAATCTAAAAAAAAATTATTAAATTTACGTGAACACATCAATTAATTACATTATAGATCCGCCCTGGGATTTGTGTTTGTTTTGTTAGAATCTTTCACCGAACATATATTCCTCGGGAGGCAACAAGTATATTCCTTTTAAAGTTGGCAGGAGCTTTGATCTACACGTTCTTCTTTTTTCTATTTTGAAACCTAAAATTTAGTTAGTTGTTGATATTAATTCACAAAATGAAAAATATAGCTCTAAACTGTCCTCTTTTTTTTTTTTGGAAGAAAAACCATTTTAGTTCGATAAAGTTGTACATAATTAATAAGTTATTAGTATTTCCTTTAGTAATATTTTTTTTTTTCAATTACATAGGATAAGAGGAAAAGGGAGAATATGAACAATTGAGAATCAAATACTTACCTATATGATAGAAACTCACGGTATCGTTAGATTATAGCTTTGATGATAAGTTATTTATTTTCGGAAAAATGATAGGGAGTCGGTTTGACATTTCTTTAATTGAAAAGAAAAATAATTATCTACTTCTGAAAGACTTATTTATAAATTTAACTTTTTCGGGATTATTTTCAAAAACTTTGACAAATTATATTTTGGTAAACTATTATACAAAACTATCAATTATGTTATTTTGTGGCTTGAATTATTTTTTTGTATTTATAGGAAATTCATAATTCCTATATGTTTAGGAAAACACATTGTCCTAATAGATTTGGGAAAAGAAAACCTATAGTCCTTCTCAAATTGGGAAACTTTTCTCTTATAGGTTTGAGATTATTTGGCATCTACATATAGAGATTGTAGTTGGGGATTCTATAGATTGTATTGTGTTTTTCTTCTCATTCGTAGTGGAAAACTCTCTCTACTTCTGCCCCGAGGATTAGGGTTAGCCGAACCTCGTAAAATCCTTGTGTTGATTTTTCTTCTCTCTTTGCTTTGTGTGTGATTTTGTGCTAGTTAACCCACGATCTTCCGCAACAATTGGTATCAGAGCAAGGTTCGGGTTTCTACATACAATCTAAGGTTAAGATGTCTTCATCATCTTCAACAAAGTACGAAGTAGAGAATTTTGGCGGGTAATCTAGCTTCAGAATATGAAAGATTAGGATGAAATCGTCCCTGGTGTTACAAGGGTTATGGAAGGTAATTGATGAGGATTTTCCTAAAGAGATGAAAAAGACATAGGAGGCTGACCTGAAGGAGAAGGCTTTGAGTACGATCTTCATGAGCGTTACAGATAGCATTTTTCGGGAAATTGCTGAATAAACTTTAGTAGCAATGGCATGGAAGAAGTTGGAAGATCTGTATTCTAAGACATCGCTGACAAACCGCCTCTACCTGAAAAAGAGGTTATACAATCTCCGTATGAACGAAGTACACATGTTAAAACTCACCTTGATGAGTTTAATTCAATTATAATGGACTTGAAGAACGTGGATATCAAAATTGAGAGTGAGGATCAGGCCTTAATTGTGTTATGTTCTTTACCACCGTGTTATGATACTTTTGCCGATACGCTGCTATATGGGAAAGACAGTATTTCACTGAAAGATGTTAGTAATGCACTAAAATCTAAATAGTTGAAAAAGAGCTTTCCAAACAGCGAACTGAGGGTGATGGTCTTATGAGTAGAGGAAGAACACAACAAAAGGACTTTAACGGGAAAAAGTCAATCGCCAGATCAAAGTCTAGAGCAAGGAGCAAAAATGTTATGAGTACAGGGAGCAAGGTCACTACAAGAGAGATTGTCCTAAGCTAAAGGAGAAAAGAGGGAAGCAGAAAATAGATAATTCGGCAAATATTGTTGTCGCTAGCAATATTCTAATGATAGTGACTATGTAGGTGAAGTATGTGCTGTAATTTCTAGTCATGGGCACGATTCTTGGGTTCTTGATTCTGGTGCTACTTTCCACATGTGTCCATACAAAAATTAGTTTGCAGCTTACAAGCAAATGAACGGGACTGTATACATGGGAGATGATAATCCATTACCAGTAGAGGGGATTGGTAACATCGGATTGAGAATGTTTAATGGAATTATCAAAAATACTGAGTGTTGGCATGTTCCTCGGATAAAGAGAAATTTGATTTCTCTTTCGACTTTGGATCATCAAGGGTATAAATTTCACTTCGAGAATATAATACTTAAAGCGTGTAAAGGCTCCATTGTACTCATGAAGGGTAAACTGCATTCTAAATTGTATCATATTTAGGCCAGTTTAGTTGAAGGGGAAGCTGTTGTAGCTTCTGGGAAAAGCGATCTGAATCAGTCTTAGTAATGGCACTTGCGACTTGGTCATATGAGTGATAATGGATTGTCTTTATTGAGTAAGCAGAATTTGCTGAATTGGTACAAAAATCAAGTTTTGAAGTTTTGTGAGCATTATGTGTTTGGTAAACAGAAAAGGGTAAAGTTCAGCAAGAAGGTCGAGCACAAGACCATAGACAAGTTAGATTATATATATTCAGACTTGTGGGGTCCAAACAGAGTTTCCTCCAAGAGTGGTGCCAGGTATTTTATGACTTTGATTGATGATTACCCAAAGATGGTGTGAGTGTATTTTCTAAAAACAAAAGATTGAGGCATTTCCGACATTTATTAAATAGAAGACGATGGTTGAAAGGCAGACGGAAAGAAAAGTTAAACGTCTTCGAACTGACAATGGGTTGGAATTTTGCAATACTGAGTTCGATAATTTCTGCAGTAGAGAGGGCACAGAGCATGTTTTCACACTCATGTGTTAATAAGGATTTTTGGGCTGAAGCAATCAATACAGCTTATTATTTGGTTAACAGATCTCCATCCACAACTATTGAGTTCAAAACTCCTTTTGAGGTATGGTCCGCTTCGCTTGCTGATTTTTCAAATTTAAGAATATTTAGTTGTCCTGCTTATGCTCATGTGAGAGATGAAAAACTTGAGCTGAGGGAAAAGAAGTGCATATTTCTAGGGTATGTAACTGGAGTGAAAGGTTATATGTTGTGGTGCACAAATCAAAAGACTTCAGGGCTAATTATCAGTAGGGATGTGACATTTAATGAATCTTCCTCACTGGACAGTCAGAAGGAGAAGGCAATAGCGAAAACAGATCACGGTGTCAGTGACCGCATAAAGCTAGAAATTGAATATCCACTAGCTCAGCCCAGTAGTTCTAAAGTAGAGGAAATGGAGGAGGTGCAAAATATTGATCAAAATGATAATGCACCTGCGCAACAACAACCATATAGCATTGCAACAGGTAGAGAGAAGAGAGTGATCAACCGACTGCAAAGGTTTGCAAACGTAGTTGCTGGAAATCTTCTTGGATATACGAATCCTGTGAGATTTGCTTTGGTAGTTGAAGAGACCGTTGATGCATTTGAGTATTATAGCTATCCAGAAGCTATTCCGAGTACAGAACCAAATCGATGGATTAGTGCTATGGCTAAAGAGATTGAGTCTCTTAACAAGTTTAGGCATTGCCTAGAGTTGATTGGTGTGTGCAGTACTCAATAGAGCCCTCGCGAGGGCTGAGGCCAAAGTAGAGAGACGTTGTTCCTGTTGATGAAGAGAATTCAAGCCAATGGGAAGATTTGTTATTTTGTTTCTTGAATTATTTTCTTGTATATTTAGGAAACCCATAATCCCTATATGTTTAGGAAAACTCATTGTCCTAATAGATTTGGGAAAGGAAAACCTATAGCCCTTGTCAAATTGGGAAACCTTTCTCTTATAGGTTTGAGACTATTTGAGATATCTATATAGAGGGGTTGTAGTTGGGGATTTTATAGATTATTTTGTGCTTTTCTTCTCATTCATAGTGGAAAACTCTCTCTGCTTCTGCCCCGAGGATTAGGCTTAGCCAAACCTCGTTAATTTCTTGTGTTGATTTTCTTCTCTATTTGTTTTTTGTGTGATTATGTGCTAGTTAACTCACTATCTTCCGCAACAAATTAAATAAGTATTTGGAGAACACCAACAAGGTCTATTCGTTTGTCCAATTCCATCTTTTCAAACACAAAAAGTTAAAAGAATTAAACCAAGCATTTTTTTAAAATTATGAGTTAATAAATTACTCAAAACACATTACGCAAAATAACTGAACATTTAAATTTCTCCAAAAATTATAATTTCTTTTAATTCGCCTAATAAAGGAAAAGTATAAAAACAAATACGCATTTGATGGTATATAAATGAGGTCCTATCAGTCTCATGCATTTATAAATTATCAGCTTTCGCAAAATAAAGTAAAATAAAAATAAAGATAGAACAACGAGTTGGGAATCATTATCGAAAAGATGCCTTTTTTAAACTTAAGGATTAAGAAACTTGACAGTCAAAAACGCAGTCGATCCCAACGTGTGGGAAATTTATTTGCTTTTTCTTTCGTCTTTAATTTTTGTTGTTTCTTTTTTCCTTTTTCTTATTTTGGATTTAGTGGGACTATGAATTATAGAGAAGGAAAAGGCAGAAAAGAGAGAGTAAACAACATATAATGTCTGAGGTTTATGTCATTCTATTAATTTGTTGATTTTCATGACCATGTAACTTCGTTATTACTCATTAACTAATATATTATAAAAAAAAAAAGATACTATGGTGAAACAGCCGCTAGTTTCTCTGTTGTTCATTAATTAATTCTACCACTACCCACTTAATTCAGAATGCCCCAAAAATGTACAGCTAGCACCAAATAAAATTAATTAAGCTAAAATTAGTACTAATTAATAAAACTACTAGTGGAGTCTTCCCTTACGTAAGAAGGTGAAATTCTTTGTTAAAATAGTCGAATAAATGGGATATACATGATGTGCACATTGATACACATAAGTGGTCGTTTGATATGCAAACTATATTATTTCGGGATTATAATTTTTGAAATAATTTATCTCATCTGAAACCTCAAGTTTGATGAAATAAGGTGAGATAATATAAGATATCAAATATTAAGATTTGGATTAAATTTATATCATGTTTGATTGGCGATTGCCAACCAAACATGATATAAATTTAATCTCACACCTTATCGCGCGTACAAATATTAATATATAACAACTGTTACAATGATAATATTAAAAGCTCAGAGTTGGAAAAGTAGAAATTAATATTTGATATTTCCTTAAAACTAACCTTTATAACCTTTTACTAAATGCACATATGACCTTCCTTCCCCCTCTTTTTGTTGGACGTAAGCATCTGCACATTCTCGAAAGGTATAATTTATACACGTTTAACGTTTCCACTAAATAAACAAAACTAAGTAAATATTATTTAGTATAAATATCGGATATGGATAAGTTTGAATTACCATATGTCATAATAGGGCGGATACGAGTTCACTAGAACTCATTAATATATATATATATATATATATATAAATTTATTAAATATTTATAAATATTAAACTATAAATTTAATTATTATAGTACTGAAAGATCTTTATAGGAACTCATAAATTCGCTTCTACTTTTATATACCTGTTTTCTGAATGGCCTCGTTCACGTGATTTCCTTTTTACTTGGTGGTAGGCATACTTTGGTTTTGGTGTGGTAGCCACTTTAGTGCGAATTACATGCAAGTGCGTTGCAAGTACAATCACAATGACTAAATAAAATACAGCTTTACTAAAAAAAAGAAAAAATCCAAACTAACTCGTTTGAAGGAGAGTATCTCAAAATGTTGGTAATGTATAAAACCTCTTCCTAGAAGTGAAGTTAGAATTTTAACTTGTTGATTCTGAATTTTAAAACGACGATTTTAATATTTATACATATTTAATAATTTCTTAATATAAAATACGTTATTGAACAAAAAGACCAAACTCGTAGCTCGGCTTCAACCTCCGTCCTACCTTTCATATCCGATATTGTCACGATCCAAATTAACTAGTAGCCATGGCCGACACTTGACGAGCTTACCTCATCAGGTGAATCACTACTCAAAATTCAAATTCAATTAACTCATAATAATTAAAAATACACATAAATAATGCAATCTTAACTTAATTTCTTAAACACAACAATTTTAAGTATCAGTTTAGAAACATGCTATCTTTAGAAACATGTTCGATGGAATCCAATAACGTCTACATAAGTAACACCCGCCTTTAATCACCTTTATGTTACTTTAACACAAAACTTTATGACATATATTTTATTATTCATATCTCATTTACACAAGGGACTTGCATTGTAATTTTAACTAAATAAGATCTCATATCTCGTTAACTTAGCTTATTATTTTGTTCTAATTATGTATTATAACCTACTGAGTTTTTATATATTTATTTTGTATATTTTAAAATTCTTTTAATTAAAATTTTGACTTCGCCACCGAATTTAATAGTTAAACATGACTTGCACAAAAGCATAATTTGGCTTTGTAGAGTAATTCAATGCAATTTCTCAACTACATATGATACATCGCCAATCTTAGAAACTAGACTAATTATAAATTAGCATTCATATATAGGCACGTTCGATTATGCAACCAAAATTAGTTTGGATCATAAATTTGCAATTCGAAATCATACATTAATTTAAGATGAAGCAAAACATCATACATTATTGGAACCAACATATAATTCATATCACTGATCTGCCCAAATTTATACCTAGTTCGACAGAATAGTTAATTTATTCTCGAATGCAAAATTAATTTTCACCACTAAGTAAAGAAATATATTAATTATATTGAACAATTCATACAATTGGGATTCATATATTGGTTCATAAACCCATTATAAATTCCAAAACACTAACTGCTCATCACTTGATTCACACTAAGACTTAGAGAGCTCAATTCACGAGGGTTCATCTGAATTTCCTTGGTCGGATAATTGTAATGTATATATAAAGTTAAAATTTATATATATATATATATATATATATATATATATATATATATATATATATATA
>MCJB01024327.1:187298-205113 GCA_002018475.1 Nicotiana obtusifolia
TATATATATATATATATATATATAAAATTGTTGAAGCTGCTTGACTCAATCAAAGAGCTTTTCGCATATTTGCTTCTTATATAGATTTTGAATCCACTTAATAAAATTTTATCTTCGCCACCTTCCGACCAGTGATAAATAGCTAAAGTTTCTTGTATATGTTAGGCTGCTTATGGTCTTTCCTTAACGATTTGGACCTCGTTTGATCAATCCTATACTTATCATTCCATTGCTTGGCCCTACCAACCTCGATAGAGGCGTAGTCAATATTTCTAACTGTCTGTATTCTCTGAAGTTTTGAATGACAACCGCAAATGTTAATTATTGACTGAATTTTAAATTTAATATGTTATATATTTAATTAATTTTTAATATAAATATATTATTTTAAAAAAATTATTAAATTCGATCGAATCTATAGCAGAACTTCTAGCTTCGCCCCTGAGCTTCGAACCAAACAATCAGGTTAGCTCCAAATTTAGGTTTTAATTCTCCTCCTTTATTCGAGTTTAAAAGTAATGATGTGAAGCTCTCATAAGATGCAAAACGCACATAGATGGAGTAGTCCATTATTTTTTTAAAAAGTTGACATTAATCAACAATTTTAAATGAGAAAAAAGGGTAATATCGTAGATATAGCTCCTACCAAGGATATAAGAGTAATTCATGACTAAACAAAACAACTTTATCTGGTGAATGAATTGATTCTTGGCTTTTCCTTTCATCAGGAACCTACTTTGGCTTCTCTAACTTCTCTATATAATCACTCACTTAGCTACTCTTCTTTTCCCCCCTTCCTTTCTTTCCCCACCTACTCACTCCAAACCCAAAATACTTCATTGCTAAGCATCTAATATTTTCATTTCTCTCACCCCTTCACTCTCCTTTTGGCTATATGGAGAAGAAAATGGCTAACTTTGCAAATATTAGAGACATGAAGAAAAGCCCTTCTTTATTGGCTTTAGAGGAGTACTTTAAAACTGGTGATGCTTTTGGAGGCAGTGATCATCATCAAAATACCAATAATAATAATAATAATATTAATGATGACGACAACAACAATAATAGTGTTCATGCTGATATTTTTGGTGATATTTGTTCAGTTGCTCCTTCATTTAATCAGGTTAGCACTTTCCCTCTTCATCTTCTTGAATAAATTTCTAGTGCGTGTGTATGTGTTTTTTCAAATTTTGGACATGGGGTTGTCTTCTTTATTTTCTTTTCATGTTTTTATATGTATTGATAGTACCAAAAAAGGAAATTATACTATCATTATATTTTAACATATTATAGAGATTATATGTTACCCGAATTTGTGACATTTGTCTAACGATTGTTTGGCAAATGAATTTTCTTTTAATTTAGAATTTCTAGGATATTGATAGTGTACAAAAATAATCAATATATCAGAATATTTGCTAACACAAGATCATATTATTTTTAACGTAATGAAAGCTAGCGAACCTTTTTTTTTTTTAAAAAAAAAATCACATACGAAAATAGAAGTTTAAAAAGGAGGGGAAATGAAATGAAAGAGATGATTATTGTTTGAAGGAGGACAAGAATAATGAAGAGGGTGGGTTGATATTTAAAGAGAAGATGCTACAAAGATTTGGAATCTCATTGGGTGAAATAAAGTATGATTGGGGGTTTATTATTTATAATAGACCCTAGCTACTTTACCATGTTTAGAAATATTAAATATAAGGGACCATCTTTATTTGGGACGTGACTTTTTATTATTGGTGGTGCAAAATCATTTTTCTAAATAAGTTTATCTATAAATCTAGACTAGAAAAGATTTGAGATAAATTTAAAAAATTACTAGGCAGGGGATGGGCAATATTTATTAATAACTTGTATTTGAATGAGTATAAATTTAGTTATTTGGGCAATTTTTTAGGAAAAAAGAGTAGTTTTAACTAGGTTAATAGTGACATGTAGATAATTAGATATGAACCCGTTATATTATGGTTCGAATTATAACATCTTGATCACTGGACAGCTACCCCAAAAATTAATATATACGATCTTATCTACATATATAATTGAGCATTTCATAAAAAAATTATTAGGGACCTGCCAAAAATATATCAAATTAAACTTAAAGTAGTGGTAATAAAGACATAGGAGTTCACTAAAATTTCAACTTTGGAAAATTGTGACTTCATAAAATTTTAATGATTTATATTAGTCGCCTTTCGTCTTTATTCTCAAAATACATTTTCAAATGATTCCTTTCAATTTCCAACTGTGCTTAATAGGCAAAAATTGGGACATGACTTTTTAAGCAATAAGTTAATGAATTAAATAATGTTTGAGGGTCTTTCTAAAGTATTAAAATGAGTTTCTTTAGTTTTTCATTCGGTGTTCGATATATATATTGGAGTCTGATTAAATTGAAATTCACATTAAAAAATAAAATTACTTTCTAACAAAGACGAATCCACATATAAGACTCGAATATAAAACCGTTAATTAAAAATAAAAAAATATTTATCACTCTACCATAATTAATGAATTAAATAATGTTTGAGGATCTTTCTAAACAACTAAAGTGAGTTGAAGTACTGAATTTCCACGTTACTGTGAATGGTCGGTTTAATGTGTAACTTTCGATAGAATAATTTTTGGAATCTGACAAAAACTTGAGTTTAAGAAATTGATTGTACAATTCTAAGTAAACATTTTTTTTTTTTTTTTTAAGTAGTAAGTTGATTGATTAAGGCCTTTGATTAAATTGTATGGGCAGTATGAGATTTTGAGATTGTCTTAGTTTTTTGTTTTATCAAAAAATTAGGTATAGATTGAGAATGACAGCATCATAAACTAAACCACAAAAAAGACTAAACAAGAAAATAAGAAAATAATTATATCTTTCTCTGTCTCTTTCATACCACACATAAAAGTATAAAATAATAAATAAAGTAATGTATACATGAATGAAAGTACAGTCTTGGTTGGGAATTTAAAAGTTCCCTAGGGACATTTTTAGAAGTGCTTTTTTTTTTTTTTGGAAGTATAATCAGAAAAATTCAACCGATTGATCGTAGGTTCGAATCCTATTTGGGGTGATTGTGAAGTCTTTTTAGTAGTTTAATAACACCAAAGTCCTTTGAATTACTCAATAATAATAGAAACAAAACAATTTTTTGTATACATTCCTTTTTCCCAAATCGAAGTTGGGCTACCTAATTTATTAATGAAATAGCCATTCAAGTTCTAAAGAGACGCATCTATAGCCTTTTTCTTTCTTTGAATCTATAGCTTACTTGATGATGCAATATAAGTAGTACCATTATTTTTGTTTTGGCATTTCCACATTATAAGTTAAATTTGGGTAGTGACACATTGGATAAAACAAGTGCATTATACTATTGCAAGAAATAATTCTTCCTTTCTTTTTATTTTGCATACTTAGTACAGTCAAATTTTTGTATAATATTCTTTATAATAATACTTCACTATATCGGTCAAGTTTTCTTTAGAATCGATTTTCATGTTATATTATATATTCAAAAGCAAAACTAGGATTTAAATTTAATGGGTTCAGTATTCTAATTCTTTTGAGTTACTGGGTTTTAACTTAATAATTTATAAATATTTTAATAATTTTTTAAAATTACTGGATTCAACCGAACCCCTATCCGAAAGACTGGCTTCCCCCTGTGTATATTTTCTTTAACAATATTTTATTATAATAATCAAAAAATATCGAAACAATCTATACTATTGTAGAGAGGTTTGACCATGTCGTTGTGCTTCTTATGGCAGGAGATGGTAAATGGTTTCTCAAATTGCGCACTGACAGACAAACCCCTCTGGTCTCCAAACCTTACACCCAAGCAGTCCAGAATTTCTGCAACTGTAGATTCACAATCTTCTTCAATATGTGGTATTTATATCCAAATTCACCCTCTAAAATATATTTTCCTTTGCTTTTTTCGCTTTTTTTATTTTTTATTTTCTCTTTGCTGACCTTTTCTATTAATTCCTTAATATTATTTGCGTGTTTGTCACGACACTGAATATTCTCTCGAAAATGCTTCATTTTCTAAACGATGAAAGGTCATTTTCTGATGTTTGATTGGTTGTCAGAAAATATATTTTCAATTTTTTTTAAAAAGAAGAAAATGATTTCTCTAACTTTTGGACCACAATCTTTTTCCTTCAAACTCTTGATTCATATGGTTGATCCACCCAATATATACACGTTATTATCAATTTTCAAAGCCAAACTTTATTATAACACTATCTAATTTACTAATATTATTATTAATCTTTTATAAATCATTTTTCAAAAAGATAGTTTCCTCTGCAGCCAAACAACGAAAATTTCTCTAGAAAATGATTTATTTTTCAAAAATTATTTCGCCCCACACAATTCTTTTTTAAAATTTATCTTTAGTTCGAAAGTTTCTTGCTTATGAATTTGTATACAATACTCAGCTGGGAGTCCAACGCCAACTATAATGCCTAAGATGAGGGACAGTCAAGTTATGGGAGCTACAAGTGGGTCCTATTCAGATGATGATGACGTGGACGGTGAAGTGGGTCCCTGCGAACAAAGCACTGACCCGTTGGATATTAAACGCATCAGAAGGTAAATCTTATTTTTTACCATATAGTAAAAATATTATACTAGTAACTGGAGAATATTTATTTACTAACATAAATTAAACGCTGAAACATTTTTTTCTTGAAAAACATAATATGTCGTGTCAATTAACCTACAATTATGAGTTCAGTGGTACCAGTAAAAATCTCACGACAATAGGTATGAATTCAATTTTTCCTGTCTACCTTTTATTTTTCCTTTCCTATCCTAATAATAAGAATTTAGAAAAGAAAAAAACATGGAAAAATTATTGAATTTGCATGTCAGGGGAAACAATATTTTTAATAATACAAATAAGAATTAAACCGTTATTTACCACTAAATGTTGGTGAAATAGATATGATCTATCTAATCCTTAATTAGAGTTCCCAGGTTCGAGTCCTGTAAATAGAAAAAATCCAGTTTAAATTAGTCAAAAATCCAATATGGACACCGAACATTTTCGATTTGAAAAAAAAAAAAAAAAAACTAGCCATTTTTCTTTAACTAATGGTCCTTTGATCTATAAAAGTTGACGTCTTTTATATTTGATCTTATTATGTTAATCTAATAACTATAATAATGGTAAACGTGTATTTCCAAATACGATATGTAATATTCCTAAAGTAGGATAAAGAATTGCAAGTGAAAGGCATGTTTTGGTAAATAGACCAATGATGTCCAAAATGTCACTGTCGTTGGCTTAATTAAAAATAATAATTATTTGTCTATATATAGAGTTTTATTTTTGGCTAATAATTTGGATATGGTGATTTCAATTTTTAGGCAAGCCTCTAATAGGGAGTCTGCAAGGCGTTCGAGAAGAAGAAAGCAAGCACATTTAGCAGATCTTGAAAATCAGGTATTTAAATAAATAATAGTTCTTTTATAAGAGTTTATCTTATTATTCTATCGGGAAAAAAATAAAAGTATTTAAATCAGAGATCTGTCTATTTATTTATCTCCTCATATTAACATGTTAATTCACATTTTGACTAATTCTCTCTAGGTCAATTTTCAATAATCATCTCATATATGATCAATTGAAGTATTTATGAAAATCATTATATGCTTGTGAACTTTCTTATTACAACCATTTTGAACTGAAATCTAGTGATACTAGTTACTAAATCTTCTTCGGTTCAAACCTCAAAATGGTTTAAAATATAGAACTATTAGAATAATATTATTGAATGTCTAATAGGAGTAAATTTTTGGTTTTTACAAAATGGAATAAAGATAGTAGTAAATTTTTGGTTTTTACAAAATTGAATGTCTAATAGGAGTAAATTGTAGTTTGCAGCAACCCAACTAGAATTACTAATACTCATAGAGAGGATAGGCTCCCTGTTTTCACAACCTAATTATCCCTAATTAATAAGGTAGGAAATAAACCCTGGTCGTTCTCTTTATGAATAAGTGAGTCTCCCAACATTTATAGTGGTGTTTATATATAGGGGCGATTCAATGAATTTCGTGGCCTGAGGCGAAATCATATTGAGAGGCTTTTAAATTTATTTTATAAAATATTTACACTACGATAAAATTTACTTTCTAAATAATAAATTAATCATTTAAGACAAAAATAAGCAAATTAAAAAAAAAAAAAATAGGAAGAAGAGCACAAAAAATAAAGTACACAAATTTTGATTTGACTATTATCACAAACAAGAAAAAGAAATAAACGTACGTAACGTAATAGCTTAAATTTTGAGCATTAACAGTGTCAAAAATATTTACTCCTTATAATCCATGTAAACGATAATTATAGTTCTTTCTATCAAGTAGCACTTATTGGTGAATATCTAAAATAAATTATAAATAACCTACTATAAATATGTCAAATTACACTAAAAAAAATCGATGCATGAATGCTTTTCTGTTCATGCAGTTTGAGAGAACATTGTAAAAAAATTCATTATGCTGTCGATATATATAATTTAATTCCTATATAAAAATGATAAAATTAAAATTGAAGGCTGAAGAATATATACTAATTAATCAGTAAAGAAAATTATAATAATTATGAATTTATTGATAAAATAACCTCAATCAAATAACCAAAAAAAAATATATTGTAACATTTTTTTATACTAATTATTTATATAATATATATTAATAATAATAATAATATTTTAAAATGTATTTGGGGCCTTCAAATTTTGGAGGCCTAAGGCGACTGGCCTCACCGCCCAAGCTTTTAAAGCCGCCCCTGATTATATAGACTATACACTTAGGCTTAGGGGTAGACCTAATGGCCCGGGTAATAAGCTAGCACCTTTTAGGGGTGTACCAGGCCGGAAAGGCTATTTTTTCCAACAAAAGGTGATATAACATCAGTCTATTATAGATCGGCATCATATTAATAGTTCCCTCATTCATCCTAATTAGCTATTTAGGCTTTGTACCAAGATCAGACTAATATTTATTGTAATATAAATACTTTAATATTATTAACTGTTATAAGTTCTCCTTTTTTTACAATTCTTTTAAGGTATTTTACGTACATATTTCCCAGGTTGATCAATATCGAGGTGAAAATGAATCATTGTTCAAGCAGCTTGCAGATGCTACTCAACAATATAAAGATGCTTTGACTAATAATAGAGTGCTCAAATCAGATGTGGAAGCATTAAGAGCCAAAGTATTGTACCCACTATTCTTCCTTTTCTTAAAACATACTAACTTTTTTAGCAAATATTTTTTCTGAGTTTGATTGATTAGGTATAGTCATATAATAAATAAAAGCAAAAGTTTTTGCTAGTTTGGTTTGGTAATAAAAAAAATTATAAAAGGACAAATAAACAAATGAAAAATGATTTTGATTTAAGGGTCGGATTTATAATCCGTTGTTTAGTCCAAGTTGACCCGGTTTAATGTAAGTAAACTTTGAGCGGGTAATGACTTTACTTGTGTATTGACTCAGCCTATTTTAACATATTCAAATTCATTTTACACCATTACTATTAAAAGTAATCCGTTTTGCCTTTGAGAAAAATGACATGAGTAATGGTCAATTTATGTGATTCTCTTGCATGACGCATTTGATATTTTAAAATGTGCTTAAGCAAGTCAAATCATAATTTAACATGACTGATATCTTTTATTAGTATTTGCATATCATCCAGATTCTAATACTAAATTTTTATGTGATGCAGGTGAAGTTGGCTGAGGACATGGTGGCTAGAGGTTCATTAACCTCAACAAGTTTAAGTCATCTTCTTCAAAATTACCTGAACACTCCTCAACCACTTGGTACCAACAACAATAATTTGTGTCGACTCAATAATGTCTCTCCGTCCATCACCGTGCCCGGAGAAGACGCGTGGAGTGCAATTTCCGGCCAGAATCCAGTGATCGGAGTCGAAAATGTCAATGCATTTAACCGGAATTTCAAGAATGGTGGTGCCATGAGTGATGCTGTTAGCTGTGTTTCTGATGTATGGTCCTGGGAATCACATGTTCCTTCCATTTCAAAGTGAATTAATTGTTATGGTTTTATGTTATATAAAAATTAATTATTGTGGTATGTATGATCAGAGACAATTCATCATATGATATGTTTTCAAATTTGTATGTGAGACTTATCGTAGTTGTAATTTCAGGACTTTGGTAATTAATTTAAGCTACTTATATGTTTGAGTTTGCCAATAGTATATGTGAATTTCAATTTCTATTGTGGATACCTCGATTGTATATTGTGTTATTCCACTTTTAATTCTTGTTTGTATAAATTAGCACATTAACCTTACATTAATGCGCAAAATATAAAATTGACTGGTCGGCCAAAATTAATTATAACGGTTAGCCAAAAAGTATATAAAATTGTCAGGACCCAAAATCCAACTAGTCGTGATGGCATCTAACCCAACCCACTAGGTAAGGCAGTTAATAACAAACCAGTTCAAATGATATTTATTAAGAGAAGAAATGATAATACAATTAAGTTATTATACAAAGAATTCCCAAGGACTGGTAGTACAAGTCATGACCTTTTAAGATTTAGAGTTTACAAAGTTAGTGTAAAATAATTATATCATCTGTCCGAATTATACATAAACAGATTTTTCTTAAGTCTAGAGCTACCATGAACAAGAGGCAGCTATAACCGGAACGCAAGTACGTCTTCAATGCTAGCTCCCGTCATACACAGTAACGTCAGCATCCAAATCTTCACGTACGGTGCAGAAGTGTAGTATGAGTACAACCGACTACATGTACTCAATAAGTAACAAACCTAACTTTAGGTTGAATGTAGTGACGAGCTGGAACAAGGGTCAGAGTCCAACTCTAATAACCAGTAATAGTTCATAATAATATATTGCAAGTGGTACACGAAGTAACTCAGTGATATGATGCTCATCTCATTCACAGTTACGGAAAATAGGCATGCTTTTCAAATATAATAGTAAATCCCAATTCTTTCACCGAAAACACCAAAAATAGGAGTAAGTTTGAAAACTGTGATTTTTCCTAAAAACTTCCAACAACAGGTAAGATGTTCCATTATCAAGTGCCATTAGGAAAGTACATCCCTATGCCTACATGTCAATGTATGCATGCCAACTGTAATACAATGCAACGATAAAATCATATGCATACTCGGTGTATCAATGTACTCAGTCCTCCCAATCACTCAATCCTCATAGTCACTCAGTCGTCACAGCCACTCAGTCCTCATAGTCACTCAACCCTCCCAATCGCTCGGCACTCGCACTTAGTAGGTACTTGCGTTCACTGGCGGTGTGTACAGACTCCGGAGGGGTACCCTCAGTCCAAGCCTATACTAAGCTAATCATGGCGTAAATCAATAACATCTGCTACGGCATGCAGCCCGCTCCCATCATAAATCAATAATACTTGCTCTGGCACGCAGCGCGATCCCATCAATATCCTCACAATCAGGCCATCGGCTTAGCTCAGCTCAGTCGTCTCTCTCCAGTCTCTCGGGCACACAATGTCTTGAAAATCAGCCCAAAAATAATGATGTGAGGTATCAATAAATGATAACAGAGACTGAGATATAATATGCATATGAATGCGTATGACTGAGCATGTAATTGCAATGTAAGTAAATAACTCAACAACAGAAATGACCTCCGTGGTTCCCAACAGGATAAGCATATGGCTAGACATGGTTCTAACATGGATCACGCATTTAGTTACCTAAATGCTCAGAAAGATTAGGTAACTACACAGTACCACAAAAATAACCGAGTCACAATTCACACGGTGCACGCCCACACGCCCGTTACCTAGCATGTGCGTCACCTCAACGCTAAATATATATCATGTATATTCAGGGTTCATACCCTCAACACCAAGTTTAGAAGTGTTACTTACCTCGAACAAGCCAAATTCAATACAGAGCAAGCCAAGCGATGCTACAAAAATGCCATCCCGCGCGTATCGACCTCCGGATGGCTCGAAACTAGCCAAAAGAAACTCAAATGTATCAAGTAAAGCCCAAGGAAACAATTCCAAATAACAACGGTCGAGTCTTTAATCAAAAGCCCAAAGTCAACCAAAAAGTCAAACCCGAGCCCGCGCCTCAGAACTCGACAAAACTTATAAAATCCGACAACCCATTTAATTACGAGTCCAACCATACGAGTTTCACTCAAATCTGACTCCAAATCGATGTTCAAAACTCAAACATTCACTTTATGCATTTTTTGACAAAATCCCCCAAATTTCACTTTTAAAATCATCAACCAATTGCCAAAAATGAAGATAGATTCATTAAATATAATAAAAAATGAGTAGAGAACACTTATCCCAATCCATGTGGGGAAAATCACTTCTAAAATAGTCCAAATCCGAGCTCTCCAACTCAAAATATGACTAAATGAATAAACCCTTGATTTATAAGCTTCCGCCCAGCTGTTCTGCCTCGATTATCGTGCCAAATGATCCCGAAATTTACTTTTGATGCCTCCAATGTATTTCTTGTGAAATTCCAGTCAAGTTAGGCTTTTGAATCACTCCATTTAACCTTATGATGAAGGAGATATGTTGGTTTCAATATTTGCAAATAGTGCAGATTTTTAAATATGAATTTAGTGGCTCTCGTAATTAATCTGAAAAAACTGACAAACTAATTCTTAGTAAAATGACCATAAATTCCTCATACAATGTCAAAACTTGATGATTCTAGTTTTTATAGTTCTAAAATTACGATACAGATCTAATGCTTCAATCAAAACAAAAATTGGAGCTCATTTGCTTAATGTGGTACTACTTATGCTTGAAGAAACGACGTCGAAACATAAAAAACGAGCGCAACACAATACAAACGTATCCGAAACTCACCTGAACCCCTCAGGACCCCGTCCGAACATACCAACAAGTCCCATAACATAATACGTACTTATTCGCGGCCTCAAATCACGCATAACAATATCAAAACTATGAATCGCACCTTAAATCGAACTTAATGAACTTTGAATCTTTCACTTCCAAAACTCGTGCTGAACCTTATCAAATCAACTCGGAATGAACTCAAATTTTATACAAAAGTCCCAAATGACATAATGAAGCTATTCTAATTCTCGGAACCACAATTCGAACCCGATATCATCAAAGTCAACTCCCGGTCAAACTTATGAACATTCCAAATCTTTAAATTTCCAACTTTTGCCAATTAGCGCTGAAACCTTCTAGAATATCCAATTGCAAATACGGGCATACGCCCAAGTCCAAAATCACCAAACGGACCTAACGGAACCATCAAAACTCCAATCCGAGCTTAAATGCTAAAAAGTCTAACTTGGTCAACTATTCCAACTTAAAGCTTCCACAATGAAATTCATTCTTCCAAATTGATTTTGAATAACCTGAAAACCAAAACCAACGATTCACACAAGTCATAATACATCATAAGGAGCTACTCATGCCCTCAAACTACCGAGCAAAGTGCAAATGCTCAAAACGACCGGACACGGGTCCATATGGAATACCTCAAGCCACCATGCTCAAAATCAACAACTACACGCAATTCGACATCAAATACCCGAAGTGTATGTCCATAACAATGGAGAAGCAAACAGCATAATATACCACAGGCCAGAGAGAACATAACCAAGGCAGAATCAACCATTCGACATACCAATAACCATCTAGCTCAAATCCCGCTACAAGACCTAAACTGAACCGCCCCATGTGTGCTTATAACCAACAAATCAAAACCCCTCGTGGCATAGAAGGGTAACTCATAGAACATATCAGAATACAAATACGCTCAACTTTGACCGAATGGCACATCCCTCACCAGCAGCAGTACAGAGTCAACCAATCCAACCCGGTGTAAAATATACATCCTCATTAGACCTACCAATGAACCCCAAATCAACTTTTGTCACCCACAAATAGATAAATAACCCTCCGAAAGTCTATAATGACTGAATCATAACACATACTATCATCTGGCTAGCTTTGGCCACAACTTCACAGTCCACACCCACAAAACAATCTGCTTCTGAGAATTCCCAGTCTCTAAATTCGTAGAACACACGAATCACCATATTTGCTCCCAACTCCACCGCCCAAATGTCTAACACATCTCTCATGCATGTTCATCCTGCGAGGAATACTTTGATAATTCTACCGTGCCACATAGAAAAATTTGAATATCAGCAGTGGATCAACCAAGCGAATACCGCAATAACTATGAAGCACCCGTAAGTCAACACTCAGTGCACCTTCTGAAATGTACGCTCTCCTCAGGAAATACCAAGTAGTAATATCATTCATCTAGTCATCTGAAATCGCCCATGTTGTCTAAGAATTCATGCCCTTCCTTTTAAAACTAAACCGTGACCTTGCACACGTAAATCTTAATCCCACACAACATACAACATCTATGACGAATAAGAAAAGTACGAGAATCTCATAATCAACCCTGAGTCGCGAGCAAACTACATACTCAATTGGCCAGGAACCTTCCATTTGATCTCATCTAGGAGAAAATCACAATATGCAACATGTTCCTCATGCCGGTAGGAAATATAGACCTCTAACCATGGTAGAAATCCTCAAAAGCACTTTGAAATCCATTTGCACAAAATCAAGCCGTCAAAACTGAATCTCTCTAACTCAACCAAGCCATACGAGTCACCAAACCCAAGAGTACTACTACAAAACACCTGTAGAGACTCACCACATCATGAGAACCAAAAGAATCAAGCATACCATTACCCTATTGATCCAACCTACAACCAGGCTGCCCTATTTCTCCGAGTTCCTTCCGAATTACCCTCAAGTTGACACTTCTCCTCGCCATAATACCATGATCCTTAACCAAGACTCACCCCAAAAGATCCTAGAATAAAACCACACCGTCCTAAGGTCCGTACGCCGCTATATTTCCTCTTAAACACCCCAAAAGTACCACAACTAAGACACCCACTCTGAAGATACCTTCTGTGAATCTAAAGTCATTTCCCTTCACCTTCCTAATACTGAAATGTAGAATCCATAATGATATAGAAATATCACAAGTCACTATCCAATAAAAAATCACAGATTCTAGCCATATACAAATCCGGAAAAATTCACAATTGCTACATAAAAATCTTGAATCCATTAGAACTTTCTCGAGAGTCACCCACTCTGCTCAAATGTCAATTGCACCGCCCCAAACGGGCTGAACAACTTGTGCTCCATTAGCACGACAACATCCACAGAAGTAATCCCGCTTTAACGCAACCGAGAAAATTCCTACTCCATGCGCACTACATCCTTCACGAATAATACCTCAATCATTTCATGATTTCCATATACCCATAAAATGTAACATAACCCGTATCTAGAAATTCCTTTACTCGAGTCATCCTCGATCTTAATCTCTGCAAGTCATAACTGATTTACAAGTATGCCTCAAACCAAAACCAGTACAACACACAACCACGCAATCAAATCATCGATAGCAGACTCCCCCACTTGGCTCAAAGCCATTGGACAAAACACTCGATAACTTATAATATCCATGCTTTATTACTGGCATAATCCCGCACCAAAATTCAATTCAATCCCTCATATGCTCATGTAACACAAACCCTCTAATACCTCAAATCATCTGCAAACCTCGCATTTATTCTCGTGACGGTCAGGTCCGCTATTACCACCAGTCAAAACTCAAAGCGCACAAAGTATAACCCACTTGGTAGAAAAGAAAGCCTCCACACAACATCATAAAAATCACACATCCGTAGATTACAAGCCACCTGCTTAGCCCCAATCTGACATCTCTCTATAACCTTTCACAGCCACGACTACTATGCAATTACTTAATCTTCCTGGGTCTGAACTCACCAACACGGCATGAGAACCTAATTCGTTCCTCCGTTAAACAACATGAAAGACCTCCAATATTCTCATAACTCGAGATTATACGTCACATCAAGACAGAAATCAGGCACCTAATAGTGTTTTTCACATCCTAAGCAAACGCTTCTCGTCACATTCAACCCATCTAGACATATCTCGCAGTCACATCATACTCATCCTATAGCCATCCAATCACTCATCGAGCCATATAATCCACCCATAGGGATACTACCAGACATATAAGTCCAAAATCACGAGCTCACATAATCGAAATCACCATTCTCAAGCTACAATCAAAATTCGGCCGCAAGTCCTCTAGACTGGCCTATCATCGGCACACATAAATCACATCTCACACCTTATGAATCACAAGCCGACGATGCACAGCTGATACCGAGCGCTCACATGCGCATACGAGTGCAAGGAGGATTTTCAAAGAGTTATGTTTTAAGCTGAATAAATGCCGCACAATAAGGAAAGAAAGATGAGAAGTTAATCCTAAATGCCCTGTAGCCTTTCGAAGATAGGTATGGACGTCATTATGACTTGTAGAACCTATGAACCTAGAGCTCTGATACCAACTTGTCACGACCCAAAATCCAACTAGTCGTGATGGCACCTAACCCAACCCGCTAGGTAAGCCAGTTAATAATAAACTAGTTCAGATGATATTTATTAAGAGAAGAAATGATAATACAACTGAGCTATTATACAAAGAATTCCTAAGGACTGGTAGTGCAAGTCATGAGCTTCTAAGATTTAGAGTTCACAAAGCTAGTGTAACATAACTACATCATCTGTCCGAATTATACATAAACAGATGTTTCATAAGTCTAGAGCTACCATGAACAAGAGGCAGCTATAACCAAAACGCAGGTACGTCCTCAATGCTAGCTCCCGTCATACACAACAACATCAACATCCAAATCTACATGCACTGTGCAGAAGTGTAGTATAAGTACAATTGATCGCATGTACTCAATAAGTAACAATCTAACCTTAGGTTGAATGTAGTGACGAGCTGGAACAAGGGTCAGAGTCCAACTCCCTAATAAGTAACAGTTCATAACAATATAATAAAAATGGTACACGAAGTAACTCAGAGATATGATGCTCAGCTCATTCACAGTTATGAAAAATAGGCATGCTTTTCAAGTATAACAGTATATCCTAAATCTTTCACCGAAAACACCAAAAATAGGAGTAAGTTTGAAAACTGTGATTTTTCCCAAAAGCTTCCAATAATAGGTAAGATGTTCTATTATCAAGTGGCATGAGGAAATAACATCTGTATGCCTACATGTCAATGTATGCATGCCAACTGTAATACAATGCAATGATAAAACCATACGCACATAATCGGTGTATCAATGCATTCATTCCTCCCAATCACTCAATCCTCACAGTGACTCAGTCCTCATACCACTCAGTCCTCACAGTCACTCAATCCTCCCAACCGCTCGGCACTCGCCCTCAGTAGGTACATGCGCTCACTGGGGTTGTGTACAGACTCCGAAGGGGCTCCCTCAGCCCAAGCACTCTAATAAACCAATCACGGCATAAATCAATAAAATCTGATGCGGTGTGCAACCCGCTCCCATCATAAATCAATAATACTAGCTGTAGCGCGCAGCTCGATCCCATCAATATTCTCACAATCAGGCTCTCGGCCTCGCTCAGTCATCAATCTCTCCAATCTCTCGAGCTCACAATGTCAAGAAAAGCAAGCCAAAAATAATGATGTGATGTATCAATAAATGGTAACAAAG
Organism: Nicotiana obtusifolia; assembly: GCA_002018475.1. Classification (NCBI taxonomy): domain Eukaryota; kingdom Viridiplantae; phylum Streptophyta; class Magnoliopsida; order Solanales; family Solanaceae; genus Nicotiana; species Nicotiana obtusifolia. Next base: position 202,992 of record MCJB01024327.1, read on the forward strand.
ACCGAGATATGATATGCATATGAATACATATGACTGAGTATGTAATTACAATATAAGTAAATAACTCAACAATAGAAATGACCTCAGTGGGTCCCAACATGATAAACATATGGCTTAGACATGGTTCTAACATAGATGACAGCTCAATTACTCTAGCATGTAGAGATTTCATAGATACAAATAAGATTAGGTAACTACACTGTACCACAAAAATAACCGAGTCACAATTCACACGATGCACGCTCGCACGTCCGTCACCTAGTATGTGTGTCACCTCAACACCAAATACATATCACGTATATTCAGGGGTTCATACCCTCATCACCATGTTTAGAGGTGTTACTTACCTCAAACAAGCCAAATCCAATACCGAGCAAGCCAAGCGATGCTACAAAAATGCCATCCCGTACGTACCGACCTCCAGACGGCTCGTAACAAGCCAAAAGCAACTCAAATACATCAAATAAAGCCCAAGGAAACAATTTCAAATAATAAAGGTCGAGTCTTTAATCAAAAGCCCAAAGTCAACCAAAAAGTCAAATCCGGGTCCGCGCCTCGGAACCGGACAACACTTATAAATCTGACAACCCATTCAACTACCAGTCTAACCCTAGTTTCGATCAAATCCGACTCCAAATAGATGTTCAAAACTCAAAAAGTCACTTTATAAATTTTTTGATAAAAACTCCCAAATTTTGCTTTTGAAATCATCAACCAATTACCAAAAATGACGATAGATTCATTAAATATAATAAAAAAAAATAAGTAGAGAATACTTACTCCAATCCATGTGGTGAAAATCACTTCAAAAATCGTCCAAATCCGAGCTCCCCAACTCAAAATATGACCAAATGAACAAACCCTTGATTTATATGCTTCCGTCCAGCTATTCTGCCTCGATTCTCATGCCAAACGATCCCAAAACTCACTTTTGATGCCTCCAATGAATTCCTTGTAAAATTCCAAACAAGTTAGGCTTTTGAATCACTCTATTTGACCTTATAATGAAGGAGATATATTGGTTTCAATATTTGCAAATAGTGCAGATTTTTAAATACTAATTTAGTGGCAATTTCGTAATTAATTTGAAAAATCTGGCGACCCAATTTTTAGTAAAATGGCCATATATTACTCATACGATGTCAAAACTTGATGATTCTAGTTGCTATAGTTCCAAAATTGCGTTACAGATCTAATTTTTCAATCAAAATAAAAATTGGAGATCATTTGCTTAATGTTGTACCACTTATGCTTGAAGAAATGACATCGAAACAAAAAAAAATGAGCGCAACACAACACAAACCTATCTGAAACTCACCTGAATCCCTCGGTGCCTCGTCCAAACATACCAACAAGTCTCATAACATAATACATACTTATTCGCGGCCTCAAATCACGCATAACAACATCAAAACTACGAATCACACCTTAAATCGAATTTAATGAACTTTGAATCTTTCAACTTCCAAAACTCGTGTCGAACCTTATCAAATCAACTCGGAATGAACTCAAATTTTACACAAAAATTCCCAAATGACATAACAAAGCTTTTCTAATTCCCGGAACCACAATTCGAACCCGATATCATCAAAGTCAACTCCCGGTCAAACTTACGAATATTTCAAATCTTTAAATTTCTAACTTTCGCCAATTAGCGGCGAAACCTTCTAGAAATATCCAATTGCAAATACGAGCATAAGCCAAAGTCCAAAATCACCATCCACACCTATCGAAATCATCAAAACTCCAATTCGAGCTCAAATGCTAAAAAGTCAAACTTGATCAACTATTCCAACTTAAAGCTTCCACAATAAAATTCATTTTTCTAAATTGATTCTGAATAACCTGAAAACCAAAACCAACGATTCAAACAAGTCATAATACATCATAGGGAGCTACTCGTACCCTCAAACTACCGAGCGAGTGTAAATGCTCAAAACGACCGGTTGGGTCGTTACAAAAATATGTATAGTATATGTAATAATATACTATATATAAAAAAATTCATTAACAAGAAAGAAAAAGTTTTCTCTCACTTCTCTCTAGCTTTCCTTATGAGAGAGAGCAATTCAAGGATAACAAATCAATTAAACTCCCTGACCTATCAATCCCCCCCCCCCCC
>MCJB01024327.1:205133-224404 GCA_002018475.1 Nicotiana obtusifolia
CCCGGTCAACTTTATGTACCACACCATAAAAGGAAACCAATGGAAGGAAGCTCACTCACCAACGAGGAGGAAGATCTCCTCACGCGCACTATGCAGACTAAAAGAGGCTGACACAAATATGGAAGCACAGGCAAGCTACAGGGACATAGTCACTCAAAACAAAACATTTTCTCCTATGGATTTCAACTGCACAATTTTTACCAACCTTACCCTGGACGAGGAAAAAGGTAACACAACTAACCACCCAAATATTATACCCATCACAACAGCGGACAAATATAGATTATATGAACCTTGGAGACAATCCGTAATCATCAAGCTACTGGGAAAGCGCATGGGATACAACCTACTACGCAAAAAATACAAAAAAATCTGGAGCTCAACAGAACCCCTGAACCTCATAGATTTAGGTAACGACTATTATCTGATTTACTTTACATCCCATGATCTCTATCAAAGAACCCTAAACCGTGGATCATGGTTTATTGGCTCATAATTCCTTAGTGTCAGGAAACGGACACCAAAATTCAATCCCAATGCAAACCATATCACTTTTTCCACAATATGGATACGTCTTCAAGAACTACCTACTGAATACTATGACCTATAATACTGGAAAAAAAAAGGACAAATGATTGATGAAATTTTAAAGATTGATAGCTGCACAACCAACACGACAAGGAGATGCTATGCAAGCTTGTGTGTCCGGGCAACCCTAGAAAAATCTCTACCACGAAATGTCATGATCGGAAAACATCTACAAGATATCCACTATGAAGATAAAAATCCACTTTGTACAATATGTGGATGCCTGGAACACCACCTATACCAATGTCATAACAAGAACCCAACAACAACAAGTACTGAGGAGGAATCTACAACAAACACGACAATCGGACAATAAAAAACGGTGTCCTACACACACAAAAGGTACACATATAACATTTCCACCACGACAGCAGACAACCAAATCTGAGCAAGCAAATATATTACACAGCAACCCCAGTAGGGGAACCTACCAATTCGACTACATTTAAGAAGGATACCATGCACGAAATCATTACCCATTATGAAGCCTACTAAAAACCTATTACTTACACTGCCACTACCCCGAAAAATCCCATCACTCAATGTCACCTCCCTCACCCTAACAAAACAAAAACCCAACCCATCCGGCCACCCCCATTACAATCATCACTACCAAAACAATTTGCAAAGATAGCACCAACTCCACAACTGAAAATGTACCGCAACTACAACCACCGCAAGAACTACCACCTCCAGTGTCGCCACCACTATCCACGCCACAGCGGAGACAAAGACCACTACATCCCCTACCAACACCAGGAAACCCACACGACCAACTACTATTTTCAAACAGTTGTAATACCAGTCCCAGTCCTCATGGTCATCAACCACACACCCACTGCAATACAAGCCATGCAACAGCCACCACCAGCCCCATGGTTAGACGTACAGGGACTTCGCCAACATGCACAAATCTTCTTGGAGAACACCCAGGACCTCATAAAGCAGCTTCAGCAGGGGTGGGGTCCAAACACAGGGATCACCATGGAAACAATGCAAGCTCAAAAATAACGGCGATAGAGATGGTGAACCATCTGAATGCAGCAGTACAACAACCACCACAAACGAAGGTAAACTACCAATCAACAGAGGTTCATGAGGTCCATCAGGTTCATACACCCCCAAAAAATTGATGGTTGCTCTCCTCACTGAAAATGGAAGAGATCAATTAGCCAGAAAATTTGGATATCGAGGAAAATACAATACTACTGGAGTCATTGTGCCCTTTGAACCCGAAAGAGGATATCATCATTCTAGTGAACTCAGAAGCGCAAGCACCAAGTATCCTAGATCAAATGCTGCAACACATCATACTGAGGGATTCAATGTCGACAACGCTCTACAAAAATAGAGAAAAAAGGTTCTTCGTTACGGTTACAAAGAATGTACTTAGAATAGCAGTTAATGTGTGCACATACCCCTACTCGATAATCCACAAATATGCCACATTGATTCTGCCAACTCCGACGGAGGAATACTTGCCATTACTAGTGATCAATGGGGAGGACCACCGGCTCCGGACGGGAGCTCACGCATAGCCAATGAACCTAAAATGAAGATCCTCCTTTGGAACTGCAGGGGCTGCAAGCCTGCAACAACCAAGAATTCAGGCGCAATTTCAAAGACATTATTGACTGGAACAACCCGTCAATCATCTTCTTGACTGAGATGCGCATGCAGAGCCACTACGAGCTCATGGAATTCATTGGCTTCACTTACTTTTTTGAAATTACTGCAGATGGTTTCTGGGGTGGGGTGATACTAATGTGGAAGCATGAGGAGCTGGAAATGGACCCAGTAACAGTCACTGAATAAGAAGTCCATGCCAATATTCAGGTCAGTAGAACATCTAAACCTTGCCTTCTGTCTTTGGTTTATGCTAGCACTTTATTAGCGAACAGGAAAATATTATGGAACAACCTAGAAATAGTTGCTAAAAACAATATACATATGTGGCTACTATGTGGAGACTTTAATGAAGTCACCGCCGCCTCCAAAAAGTTTGGAGAAAGGCCCATCAACAGTAAAAGAACTGCTACTTTTCTAAACTGCCTAGATGCAGTTGATATGATTGATCTGGGATTTGTGGGACCAAGGTTTACATAGACGAATAAAAGGACAAGAAAACGACAGCAAATTTTGGAAAGATTAGACCGTTTTCTTGGCAACTTTAACTGGGTAGAAATATTCCATATGCCACTGTCACACACATGCCATGTACTCATTCGTACAACTGCCTACTACTACTACTACTAAACCTGACAAGATCAATTAATAAGCCAATACATGTATTCCGCATCGAAACAATGTAGCTTAGTCATCCACTTTTTACTAATATAGTAAAGCAACATTGGAATAATAACAACAATTACACAACTGTCATTTCCTCTTTCACAGAACACGTGGAAGAATGGAATAGAAGTACCTTTGGAAATATTTTTTAAAAAATAAAATACTTCTCTCCCGAATTCTTGGAATCCAAAACATGCTACCAGAGAAAAAAAACTCAAATTAATTTGATACATGAATACAACATAATCCTTCAGAACGAACAAGACTTTTGGAAATTAAAATCAAGGGTACAGTGGATTAATTATGGATGCTAACACCAAGTTTTTTCATATATCCGCTATCCAACGAAGCAGGAAAAATAGGATATTAGGACTTAATGACTCTGTTGGTAATGGACTTTTGACTCTCAAGGAATACAGGATATTATTATAGGACACTTTAAAATATCTACACAACTAAACTAACTTCATGCCCCAAATTCACGACACCTAACCCAAGCCTACTTCACATATTATCAGACTAAGATCAAGAAACTCTTGTTAGACCTCTTTTAGTATCCGAAATCAATAATGCTATAAAATTCTTTAAACCATTAAAGGCACCAGACACGGACGACATCCACCCAATTTTCTTCCAGAAATACTGGGAAGACACAAAATCAGCTATCATTGATACATGTACAAAAGCTTTTACTACATTAGTGATCCTGGAGGAAATAAACAGAACTTTCATAATGCTTATTCCTAAAGTCAACCACCCACAAAATATCTTTCAATATAGGCCCATCAGTCTATGTAACACAATCTACAAGACTATTACCAAGATCATAGTAAACCGTATGCACCCCTTTCTCAATAATATAATTAGTCCTAACCAGTGCAGCTTTATTCCAGGAAGGAAGCAATTGACAATGCAATAATTGTCCAAGAAGCCATCCACTCTTTCAGGAAATGCACTAGCAAGATTAGGAAAATGATGCTCAAGACCAATCTGAAAAGGGATTTTGACAGACTCGAATGGTCATTTGTTAGGAGCTAACTACACGCACTTCATTTTCCACAAGACCTAATAATGCTAATCATGAACTGGATATCTAGCACTAATACATCAATCATTGCAAATGACAAACCTACCGAATTTTTTGAACCATCAAGAGGTATTTGGCAAGGTGACTCACTTTCACCATACCTATTCATAATCTGTATGCAATCTCTAACAAGATACATTGATCATGAAGTAGATATCTTGAATTAGAAACCTATTAAACTAAGCCAAAATGGCCCCGCAATATCACACCTCTTATTTGCTGATGATTTATTCTTTTCTCAGAGGCGGACAATACTAGTGCAACTTCTATCATAAACATATTAAACTTCATATCTCGTCAATCTGATCAGAGAATTAATTTTTCAAAACCGAAACTAATTTTTTCCTCAAATGTAACATCTCCCGTCCAAATAGCCCTAACTATTATCCTAAACATTAGGGGTGGGCATCGGTCGGTTCGGTTCGGTTTTGTATAATTTCGGTTTGATTTATTCGGTTTTTGGTTTTTAATTTTAATAACCAAACCAAACCAAAGTTATTACGGTTCGGTGCGGTTTTTTCAAAGTTCGGTTCGGTTATTTTCGGTTTATTTTGTCGGTTATAAACGGTTTACTCTTATGGCTATATACTGTATGCTTCATTGCTTCTTCGAATGATTAAATACACTAATACAGTAGCATTTACAGTTTTACACAATGCATAAACAAAGACACAAACCCACAAGTTCACATCCATCAGAGGACATTTGTTAAGTTTTAATGCATAGCAATATAAATCTTGTCAGTATTGCATATAGCCTAGAAACCAGAAAATCCGCTGCCTCATCAACCATCCTTCTGGCTTTCGAGTCTCTGTTTCTGCCATCATCAGCCATCCTTCTAAGTTCTGGCTTCTGCACATCAGCACAAGCCATCAGCAAGCGCCAAGCGCCAAGCAGCACAAGCAGCAATAGAGAATTTCATCCAAACTGTTGCACCTATAATTTCATCCAAAAATATAACAGGTTGATGCACAGCAAATCAGCAATCCAGAATGAAACAGATTAGGCTAATCCATCACCAATAAACAAAAGCATGCAGTTAAACAAGCATCTGTAAATGTGCAAGTACAGAAAAATGCAACAGAAAAAGAAAGGGGAGAGTCTCTTTGACTCTTTTGAGGCCTCTGTAAATGTGCAAGTACTTCCTAGAACAGAAACCCGAAAGGATGGAACTAGACCGTAATCAGTGTTGGCCACATAGAGCAACACATGCTAAAAGAAACTTCAATATCAATAAAAGAAACTGTTTCAAGAATTCCGGTTTCAACTAATTGGTTGAAACCGGATTATATAAACCCAATTTTCAGCTTAGGTGCTCTCTGCATTTACATCATTTGGAGGTGCTCTCTGCATAATTGAGATGTCTCACATATTAAACTAAGAATACAGCTTTTAGGGTATTATTTCTGAAAAACAAAAGAAGCAACTGAAATGACAAATTCCTTTGATATATAAGGCATTAGCAGGGTATTTCTTTTATTTTAGTAAGCCATTATCAGCTATATTAATGGACTAGGATACAGGAATAGGAATATAAAATCAACTTCTACTAGGTTTTCATTGTATCTGACTGGTCCATAAGGAGGTAGTCAGGCAACCCAACACATTTCAGACAGGTGCATTTAAAGGATGAAGAAATAGAGACAGTAGTAACACAAATCAAACAGGAAATAAAGGAAAGATTACCAGTGTGAATTGATAAATAAACTTACCAGTACCACTTGTTCAAACTATGCATCAACAATGCTAGTATCTCTGTCAACAATGCAAGTTTCTTTTCTGCTCTTTGCCATATCTAAATAAAATTTGATAAAGTATGTCATTTATTTAAACTTACAAAGTAAATTAAATTGCACTAAAACACTTATAAAACACAAAATCTTACCAAGTTCAATTTGCTCAAGAAACTCCAAATCTTCTTCGACATTAATAGGAGTACCCTCACATCTAAACCAATCTTGAAAACAAGACTTTGCACCAACCGAGGAGTCAATGAACTCCTAAATGAATCAAGAATGCGGCCACCGGTGCTAAACCATATGGGTGATATTTTCCACTCGAGGATATATAAGTAGCTAAGTGCTAACTAACACAACACAATTACCACGAAGCTAAGTAGCTAACTGCTAACTAACACAACACAGAGTGCTGCTGAGGAAAAAGGATGAGAGACGAGCGGAGGAAAAAGGCGTCACAGCAACAGCAATCGGCACAGTAGGAGAAATTAAGGCGCATATATGCTACAAAGTACAAACAATAGCAGAAAGCCAGAAACCAGAAAAATCAAAAATTATTTTTGATAATTTTTCTTTCTTTTTATCCAAGAGAAAAAAAAAGGACACACAAAGAAATGAAGAATGAGCCGTATGTATTTCTGATAGACCTTCTAATTCAAAATTAGTTTAGCAAGGAGCCGCAGCTAAGAGGTTACCACTAACCTGACACCTGAGGAAGAAGGATGAGCGAGTTCAATCGGAAGTCGGAACCCTAATTTTGGAGGTACTGGTGACTGGTGAGGGCGTCGGCACTCGGCAGTGGTAGGTGGGTACTGGGTCGTGACTCGTGAGTGGTGAGGAACTGAGGACTGATGATCGACAACGACGATTGAGCCTTGGTGTTGTCGTTGAGGTCAGAGAACTGAGAAAGTGAGAAGTAAGAGGTTGAGAACTGAGAACTGAGGTGAGGATTGAGGAAGAGGAACGGAGGAAGGTCGATTAGGCTTCTTAGGAATTAACGTTAGGGTTACTTTACTTAGGTACTTGGGCAGTGGGCTGGGCTTCAATTTTAGCTAATTAGGGGTGGGCTTCAGATGAGACCAGGTCAGCAATTAGTTTGGGCTTCATAGTTATATAGTTAAAGTAAGTAAAATGTTCGGTTTTCGGTTAAACCGAAAAACCGAACTTGTAAAACCGAAAACCGAACCGAAAACCGAATTTTTTAAAATTAAAAATCGAAAACCGAACCGAAAAACCGAAAAACCGAAACCGAAAAAATTGAAATTTTCGGTTCGGTCGGTTTTATGCCCACCCCTACTAAACATTAAGACCATAAACAATGTGGGAAAATACCCGAGGTTTCCAATTAGCAATTTGCAACCAAAAAGTTTGGACTACCAATTCTTACTTGATAGGATGACACAAGACAAAAATGATGGAAAGCCAAAATTTTAACTTTATCTGGGAGATTAACTATTATACAATCTACTCTTTCCGCCATCGCCACTCACTCGTTGCAACTGAACCTCCTTCCAGCAAAGAGTAGAAACAATATTGACTGCATCCAGCGTAATTTTTCTATGTGGTTCTACCAGGGACCACAGAAAAATTCATCATATTAATTGGAATACGGTAAAATCGCCTAAGCAAGATAGAGGTCTTGGGCTGTACAAAGTAAAAGGGAAAAATGTCGCCCTCTTCTTAAGTCTATTTGGAGATACCTTTCCAACCCTGAGTCACTATGGGCCAAAGTGATAAGGGGTAAATACCTCAACAATACGCAAAGAAAAATATGACTTCTAAAAACGACTCCTACAGTTGGAAAAGTACTTCAAAAGCATACTTATTATTATCCAAAGGACTAGCTTGGAATGTTGGAAATGGACGACATATAAGCGTTTGAAAAGATAGATGGATTATTGACAAACGCACACTAAGGGAATTAATAGAAGGGCCCTTTAATAAAGAAGACAATAATAAAAAATTGCTCCATACCATTAACAATAAAAATTGGAACCTCGAAGCTCTTTTGTACGATCTCCCACCTATAATTTCTGACCTCATAACACAAATATATATCCCATTCTATGACAACATAAACGATTCATTCTTCTAGAAAGAAACGGAAGATAGGAATTTCATAACAAAATCCGCATACAACCTTTTCATCAAGCTAACATAAACAAATCATAATTCTGACAATTTTAATCATTTTTGGATATGGAAAGCACCATGTTACAACAAGCTCAAAAAAAATTTCTAGTTACTAGTCCACCAGCGACTCCTCATTGCAGCTATTCTAAGTCAAAGGAAAATAGTAGTGTCTAATAATTACAAACACTATGGGACAGAGGAGAACATAAACCATATTTTTTTTCAATGCCTAATGAATAGTGCTACATGAGGAGTCTTAAACGTTATACCCCAAACTCAAACCAATTAGAATGGATAAAGAGCATATGTACAACTACTTTGAACATCAACCTATCCAAATAACATAACAACACCCCTTTCAGTTATAACTCCAATATTATTTTGGAATATATGGCTCAATTGTAACTACAACTACTTCAACAACTGTTCAAAATAAATCGAAAGCCATAGAACTCTTACTCAAGCAATGAAAATTTTTCACCTAACTAATCCAAATTTCAAAAAGCAAAAAGTTCCCAACATACCAATAAAGTGGACACCACGACCACCAAACATCCATAAACTTAATATAGATGGTGCACACCAAAACAACTCCAACATCAGAGGAGCAGGAGGAATTATTAGAGATTCAGACGGGAACTGAATTGATGAATTCTCTAGCCAGATAGTGGTCTCATCACCAATACAAGGAAAAATAATTGCTTTACTCAAGGGTTTGAAACTTTTTTTCCACAAAAAATCGAACATCGAAATAGTGAAAACACAGTGCCAGGTATTACTCTTCCTACTACACGACAAACTCCATAACAAAGCTAATGTTAATTTTCTTCATGATTGCAGGTCCTTGCTTGACGCACTGGACCAACCGGATGTTAGGCATGTCTACTGAGAAGGAAATCAAGTGGCACGCACACTGGCGAAGTATGGGAGCAACTGGAATTCACTTACTAACGCTGAGTGTGAAGACCATTTCTTGAGTGAACCACCTTTATTTGCTTTCTCTACTTTCTGCAAAGACTTATTATGGACTGTATCGTTAAGATCAGTCACATGCTGTAATGACACTTCTTAATTTCTTGCTTAATAATAAATTCTCTTTTTAGCAACAAAAAACAATTATACATTTTATCGATTATTATTTTTAAGAGCGGCTAAAAGACAGATAGATATTGAAAGTGTTCAGCGAGTTTGAGGAATCGTAAGTCTCTGAGTGTAACTCTGAATAGCTATGCGATAGTTGTCGCAATCGTGGTAGCTCTATTATTGTTTGATTGCACTTGAAATATCATAAATATCCTCTGTCGTATCTCTTCGATTTTTCAAAGATTTTTCAAGAGTTTGACTATCCTCCTATTTTGAAAAAATAAAAACTTAGGTGGTGCTTTATAAACATATGTATAAAAAGAATACTCTCATTTAATTTAGCCCTTTCATGCTTACTATAATTAGTTATTTTATTTTTCTATTAGCGGCTTTAACTAGAATCTCAGCTCTATTTATTGGTCTGATTAAGATACAACTTATTTAAACTGAACATTTAAAAAGAATAATTCATAAAGAGAAATTTTTCTGTGGGATTACGTGTATTCTATATTTACTTATATTACCAATTGTCAATTCTTGATCATTGTCATTAAGATTCATATCAATTCGGATTAATATTTAGATATAGATATTACCACTTTTTTTTTCCTTTCAAACAAAAAAAATGAAAAAGTTTACTTGGAAAATTATATATTTCTCTACATTAAATCATGTTTGTCCCTATAATTAACAGACGTTAACTAACTCTTGTGCAAATACCCAAACTGTTGAGACGTATGTTTCCGTTGCATAGGTGGTTAGATATGCTAAGACAAATACTATTATTTAAGTTGTGGGTGCTAAATGTATAGATTTTTTATATTATAAGTGAATTTAACTTGTAAGAGCAGGTAAGCTAGTTGCCATTTTTATCAAATTACTAATTAATACTTATTAAGAGATTTACTTCTAACTACCTATTAAGCAAGCAGTAAACCCACAAAATTGAAAGGAAAAAAATTACAAATTGCCCAGCTTTGTTAAAATTTCTAGCAAAAAGACCACATAGCTAACAAATTTCATACTACAAAATCTTCCCATTTAATTACTTCTGCTCGTCATCCTCATTATCGATATTGATTGTTAAGTGTGTCAAGTGAAATACAGGGATTGAAATCGAAATATACAATAATTTAAGGACGAAAATTACTGTTTTTCTTTTTATCTCTTTGGCATTTACTAAATTTGGGTAGTTGATAAAAGTAGCTCAATATCTGTAGTGTGTAAATTACTTCTCTGCCCATATGTTAACACTTTGTTAGGGGGATTCATTGTTAGTATCTGTATTCGAAAAATAATTTCTGCAAAAAAAAAAATAATAATAATAACAGAAACAGAAACAGAAGAATTAAAAAATTCCGAGCGCAACAAAAAACTGTATTGCCTTAAGGAATTTAATCCCATCACTGTTGTCCAAGGTTATTGGATTAAGTCCTCCCGGAATAGAACGGAACAACTATTATGTAATACCGGCAAAGAAAATTATAAACCTTCGTCGAACTCAACAAACGGCAGCAAACCACACTTTTGCTTACGTTTTGCTTTGAAAATAATAATGCAAAAATACAGAAGATGAAGGGAGAGTTTTCAGATTTTCGGTAGTGAAAAATGAGGCTACTCCTCTATATTTATAGCCAACGATTTGGGTTTCAACAGGTGCCAAGATACATGTTTGTTTGAAATGGTGTTTGTTCGCCAGAATTAAAATTCTGTTGGTCGCGAATTTGACCGTTGGAAATTAAAAATCTGTGAAAAAATATTAGAAAAGAAATTATAGAACGGAAAACGAAAAAAAATTTGATCTACAAAATTATCAATCAATCATATCAATTGACCCAAATCCAAAGCCGAAACCGAAGTCGAGCCTAGCGACTACGATGACGGCGCAAGGCACCACTTCTTCTTAACTCTTTAAGAGCTAGAAGATGTGCTTCTCTATATAAGCCCAAAAATTTTCTTTCCATTTTTCGATGAGGGACAAAGTGTATTAGTAAAGGAAACAACTTCAAACTTTTCGTTTCCCTCTATTTTTCATTCACACCTCTTATTTATTTAGATAAAAACCCCAACAATCCCCCACATGAATGGAGAATGGCTATCTGAAAATATGCATGCATGAAAAGCTGTGTAATTTACAAGCAAGGATGTCACGACCCAAAACCCAAACCGTCATGATGGCACACAACTTGACCTGTTAGGTAAACGATCAACTATAAAACACAATATTATAATACTGATGTGAGTCAAAGATGAGATAATTGAATTTATATAACTCCCCAATGACTGACAGTACAAATCATGAGCTTCTAAGATATAGAGTTTACAAAGCTAGTTTGAAATAAGATACACAATTTGTTTGAAATATACATGAACAGATCTGAAATACTAAAGCTACCAAGATCAAGAGGCAGTTATGACTGGAACGCAGGTACATCTTCAGATCCAGTTCCTGCCGTACGCAGCTACATCAACATCCAACATCTGCATGCAAGGTGCAGAAGTGTAGTGTGAGTACAACTGACCCCATGTACTCAATAAGTAACAAGCCTAACTTTAGGTTGAAAGTAGTGACTAGCTGGGACAAGAGTCAGAGTCCAACTCCAATAACCAGCAACAGTTCATAACAATATAATAAAGATGGTACAAGAAATAACTCAGCTGGTTCACAGTTATGAAAAATAGCATGCTTTTCAAGTATAATAGTAGATCCCAGCTCTTTCATCGAAAACCTCAAAAATACATGAATAAGTTTGAAAAACTGCGATTTTCCCAAAAACAAAAAACCTTTTGAACAATAAATAGGATGCTTCATTTTCAGATAGCATGAGAAAAATACATCTATATTGCCTACATGTCAATATATAGGTGAAATCATGAATGTCACCAAAACCGAGTAGCATGAGGAAATGTATCTCTATGCTTGTATCTCTAGTACGCATGTCGAATGCAATGCATCTCAATGATGAACTCATGTATTCACACTCTCAGAGTTCTCAATCACTTAGTACTGTACGGGGTAGGTCTAACCTAGGGAAAATCTATCCCTTAATATAAATATATAGTGCAACTTCTTGCCCAGGGAACTCCATCTCAAATGTGAATATATAGGAAAATTCCAAGCCCAGGGAACTCCATCCCAACCATAATATTCACCGCGCTCACTGTGGGTATGCAAGCTCCGGAGGGGCTACTTCAGCCCAAACGCTATAATAAGCCAGGTCCAGGCATAAATAAATAAATAAAACTTATTGCGGCGTGCAGTCCGATTCCATAAATATCACTCACAATCAGGCTCTCGGCATCACTTAATCATCAATCTCTCCAGTCTCTCGGGCTCACAATGTCATGAAACTAGCCCAAAATGATGATATGATGTATCAATAAATAACAGCAGAGACTGAGATATGATATGCAATGAATGAATATGACTGAGTATGAAATTACAATTTAAACACATAATTCGACAGCAGAAATGACCTCAATAGATCCCAATAATACCAGTATTTGCCTCGGCATGATTTCTAACATGAGTCACAGCTCAGTTTCTCTAACACATGAAAAATACAAGTTAATTGACTGCACAGCTCTATGGAATGGATTGAGTCTCAATTTCTACAGTGCACGCTCACACGCCAGTCACCTAGCATGTGCGTCACCTCCAAACAAATCACATAACACGTATAATCAGGGTTCATACCCTCAGCTCCAAATTCAGAAGTGTTACTTACCTCGAACAAGCCAAATCCAACACCGAGCAAGCCAAACGATGCTCCAAAATGCCATCTCACGCATACCGACCTCCGGACGACTCGAAACTAGCCAAGAGCAATTCAAAAAAATCAACACGAGCTAAAGGAATCAATTTCATAAAAAAATACTAAGTTCTTAATCAAAAGGTCGAAAGTCAACTCAAAAGTCAGCCCCTCGGGCCCACATCTCGGAATCCAATAAAAATTACAAAATCTGGAAGCCCATTCAACTACAAGTCCAACCGTACCAAATTTACTAAATCTCAAACTAAATCGTCACTCAAATCCCCAAATTAAACTCTCCAAATCCCTAGCCTCAAACTCCCAAAATTACACCTCAAAAACACACAAACTAGGTGGCAAATTCAATGGGGAAACATAATTAGTGAACAAAATTAACCACAAGTAACTTACCTCAAGAATTCCTTCAAAATCCCTCTCAAAAACCGCCTACGGCCGAGCTTGAAATGTCAAAAATAAAGAAAATCACGAAACCCTTGAACTTAATACTCTGCCTAGCACTTTCGCACCTGCGACTCATTTAGTCGCGCCTGTGGTCTCGCAAGTGCGAAAAATCCTCCGCTCCTGCGGTTTGCTCAAGGCTTCACTGCCTTCGCTTCTGCGACCACACACTCGCAGGTGCGAGTCCGCACCTGCAGAAATCCTTCCGCATCCACGCTCCACAATAACCAAATCAATCCCCGCTTCTGCGATCGCTGCTTCGGCTCCTGCACCCACGCAGGTGCGCCTCTTCCTCCATATCTGCAATGACTCGAAGCCCAGTCTTCTATCGCTTTTGTGATGACACTGCAGCTTTTGCGGCTTGCACCTGCTCCCATAGCTCCGCAGGTGCGGTCACACCAGAACCTCTGCCAAACCAGCCTCAGCCAAAATTTCCAAAAACTGAACCTCGTTCGAACTCAGCCGAGCCCCTTGGGACCCTTTCCTAATATACCAAAAAGTTTCATAACATAACATGGACCTACTCGAGGCCTCAAATCACACATAAAAACATCGAAACGATGAATCGCACCTCAAATCAAACTCAAATGATCTTTGAACTTTCAACTTCCAAAACTCGCGCCGAAACATACCAAATCAACTCGGAATGAACTCAAATTTTGCACACAAGTCCCAGATGATATAACGATGCTATTCCAATTCCCGGAACCACAATCCAAATCCGATATCCACAAAGTCAACTCGCGGTCAAACTTATGAACTTTCCAAACCTTTAAATTTCTCACTTTAGCCAATTAGTATCGAATCCTTCTAGAAATATCCAAATGTAAATCCGGGCATATGCCCAATTCCAAAATCACCATACGGACCTAACAGAACCATCAGAACTCCATTCACGGGGTCAAATTCACAAAACTCAAACTTAATCACCTCTTCCAACTTAAAGCTTCAACAATAAAATTCATTCTTCCAAATCGATTCCGAATAACCTGAAAATCAAAACCTATGATTCACACAAGTCATAATACATCATAGGGAGCTAATCATGCCCACAAACTATCGAGCAAAGTGCAAAAGCTCAAAACGACCGATCGGGTCGTTACAAAGGATTAATCGTATCTCGATAAGTAGGTCCCCTTTTGAACTTTCCATAGTGAACTTATGTCGGATATACTCAGTCAATCGGTAGATGATATCTTTGAACCTTCGAACTTAGATGTATATCTAGACATCCAAAAGTCACACCATCAACCTTTTAACCGCCTTTGGTTCTCATTGTTGTGTTCGTTTCAGCCATGAACACTGCCTGGTTCATAAGTGCGTAGAGAACTAGCCTTACAAAATTCTCCTTGAAGCGGCTTAGACTTCACACTTATATAGGTGATTCCTAAATGTATTATCCCATAGATACATTATTTGATATATTCTGTATCATACTTAGAAACCATTAAAAAGCCTAAACGCTTTATCCTTGGTGTTGAACATTGTCTCATCACGAGAATAGACCAAAATTTTATTTGACAATGTTGAATCATCACTAATGACATTATTTTGATCTCCTTGAACCTAGATCTTAGGATCTCCAGTCTTCTAGGTAGAGTTACCGCCATAATGACTTGTCCTCGGTCATAGTCTAATTCCCTCCGATGATTTATCAACCCCCTCTCTATTTAGGCCTTCTGTAAGTGGATCCGACACATTATCATTTAACTTTGTGAAGTCAATTGTTATAATTCTGCTAGAGAGTAGTTGTCTAATAGTATTATGTCTTCGTCGTATGTGACGAGATTTTCCGCTATACATAACGCTTCCAGCCCTTCCTATTGTCGTTTGACTATCGCAATGTATACAAATAGGAGCCACTGGTTTGGGCCAAAACAGAGTATCTTCCAAAAAATTCTGGAGCCATTCAACTTCTTCTCCATCCTTATCTAAAGCTATAGACTCAGACTCCATTGTAGAGCGAGAAATGCATGTATGTTTGGATGATTTCCAAGAAACTGCTCCTCCACCAATGACAAAAACATATCCACTTGTTAACTTTGTTTCTGATGATCCAGTGATCCAATTAGCATCACTATATCCTTGAATTTTACCGCAGGATACTTACTGTAATGCAAAGCATAATCTTTGGTTGTGTCTTAGATACCCCAAAACTCGTTTCATTTCCATCCAATGAGTTTGGACGGGATTACTTGTGTAATGACTCAGTTTACTTACTGTGCAAGCTATATCAGGACGTGTACAATTCATGATGTACATTAAACTTCCCAACACACGAGCATAATCCAGTTGAGATTTGCTTTGACCAAGATTTTTTGTAAGAGCTACATTTACATCAATCGGGGTCTTTGCGACTTTGAAATCTAAATGCTTGAATTTTTCAAGTACCATTTTAACATAATGAGATTGAGACAATGCCAGTCTTTGAGGAGTCATATGGATTTTAATTCCTAGAATTAAATCAGCAACTCCTAAGTCTTTCACATCAAACTTTCTAGCAAGCATACGCTTAGTAGCATTTATACCGCAATGTCTTTGCTCATTATTAACATGTAATCAACATATAAACATACAATGACTATATGATTTGGAGTGTTTTTAATGTACATACATTTATCACACTCATTAATCTTAAATCCATTTGCCAACATTATTTCGTCAAATTTCGCATGTCATTGTTTGGGTGCTTATTTCAATCCATAAAGTGACTCAGCACATCTTTTTTTCTTCTCCGGGAACCATGAACCCTTTACGTTTTTCCATATAAAGTTCTTCCTCCAAATCTCCTTTAAGAAGGATGTCTTTACATCCTTCTGATAGATTTTAAGACCATACACGGCGACTAACACTATTAACACCCAAATAGTTGTAATCCTCGTTACCAGTAAGTATGTATCAAATAATCAAGACCTTCTCATTGTCTAAACCCTTTGACAACTAATCTTGCCTTATATTTACAACTGTACCATCAGCTTTCATTTTTTTTTTGAAAATCCACTTAGAACCCAAAGGTTTATTTCCTGGAGGAAGATCAACCAATTCCCAATTATGATTACCTAATATGAATTATATCTCACTATTGACTGCCTCTTTCCAATATTGTACTTCCGAGGAAGACATTGCTTCTTTAAATGTTTGAGGCTCATTTTTCAACAAAAATGGCAGAAAGTCTGGTCCAAAGGAAGTAGTTATTCTTTGAAGTTTACTACGTCTTGGATTTTTCTCATTAAATGTACTTTCATTTGCTTCTTCTCGAGGTCGCTTAGATTTTTCACTAGACGACTCATACTCCTTTTTATACGGATAAATATTCTCAAAGAATTCAGCATTATCATATTCGATTACCGTATTAATATGAATGTCGGAATTTTCTGATCTATGAACAAGAAAACGATATGCCTTACTATTTCTTGCACATCGTATGAAAACACAATCAACAGTTTTCGGTCCAATCTTCACCCTTTTGGGTTTAGGAACTTGCACTTTAGCCAAACACCCCCACACCTTTAAAATATTTTAAGTTAGGTTTCCTACCTTTCCATTTTTCATATGGAATGGATTGCGTTTTTCTATGGGAACTCGATTGAGTATTTGATTAGCTGTAAGAATAGCTTCTCCCCACAAGTTCTGGGGTAAACCCCAACTTATCAACAAGGGATTCATCCTCTCCTTTAACTTTCTATCCTTTCTTTCCACAATTTCATTATATTGCGGTGAGTAAGGGGTAATTGTTTGGTGAATAATGCCATATTCTAAACATATTTCTTCAAAAGGAGATTCATATTCGCCACCTCTATCACTTCTTATCATTTTGATCTTTTAGTTTAGTTGTGTTTCAACTTCATTTTTGTATTGTTTCAATGCCTCAATTGCTTCATCTTTACTATATAGTATTGTCGTCAATAAAAGTTATGAAATACTTTTTTCCACCGCAAGATAGTATTGACTTTATGTCACAAATATCTATGTGAATTAAGTCTAAAGGATTTGAATTCCTTCAACCGACTTATAAGGATGTTTAACATACTTAGATTCTACACATATTTGACATTTCAAATTATCACATTCAAATTTAGGCAATACTTCCAAGTTAACCATTTTTCATATAGTTTTGAAGTTGACGTGACCTAAACATGCATGCCATAAATTATTTGACTCAAGTAAGTAAGAAGAAGCTTGAACTTTATTGATATCCATAGCTATTACATTCAACTTGAAAAGGCCCTCAGTTGGGTAACCTTTTCCTACATACACATCATTCTTACTTATTACAACTTTTTCAGAAATAAACATATACTTAAATCCATTCTTGATAAAAAATCTAGCAGAGACCAAATTCTTGCGAATTTCAGGAACATGGAAAACATTGTTTAGAGCCACAACTTTGTCCGATGTCATCTTCAAAGATATCTTCCCAACTCCTTCAATTTTTGCCGTTACAGAGTTACCCATAAAGATAGTCTCGTCAGGCTGTGCGAGAACATAAGAGGCAAATAACTCTTTGTTAGCATAAACATGGCGAGTGGCTCCAGAATCAATCCACCACTCCTTGGGATTTCCTACCAAGCTGCATTCAAATAGCATGGCACATAAATCCTCCATTTCATTATTCTTTTCAACTATGTTTGCTTGACTCTTCTTCTTGTCCTTCTTCGGTGTACGGCAGTCCATACCCTTATGTCCAACCTGTCCACAGTTGTGGCAATTGACTTTGAACTTCTTCTTGCTCGGGTAATTCTTTGGACCAGACGACTTCTTTCTCTTTCGGTTGCTTATAGACGGTCCCTCAACAATATTTGCTTCCATTATTGTTGAGTTACCACGGGACTTCTTCTCAGCAGCCTTATTGTCCTCTTCAATCCGTAGACGGACAATAAGGTCTTCAAGCTTCATCTCCTTGCGCTTATGTTTCAAGTAATTAAAGTCCTTCAACAGCGGAGGCAATTTTTCAGTAAATGCCGCAACTTGAAACGCTTCATTTATGACCATACCTTCAATCATAAATTTATAATTAGTAAAATAATCAATATCCTGAATAAAAATATTGACTCGATTTATACCTTCAGCAAAGAGGTCATGAACAATCACTTGCAATTCTTGGACTTGCGTTATGATAGATTTGCCGTCAACCATTTTGAAATCCAGAAATTCGGCGGCCACAAACTTCTTAAGTCCAGTATCTTCAGTCTTGTACTTTTTTTCAAGAGCATTCTACAACTCTCTTGATGTTTTCATGACGCTATAAACATTGTACAAACCGTCTTCCAAGCAACTTAAAATATAATTTTTGCATAAGAAGTTAGAATGCTTCCATGACCACAAATCGTTCATTTTCAGGAGTTTCTTCTCCCAGAACTGGAACATTCTCGCTGATAAAGTGCTGCAAACTACGTGTAGTCAGGTAGAAGAACATCTTCTACTACCATCTCTTAAATTCCACGTCGGAAAACTTTTCGGGCTTTTCTGCCAGTGCCATCGCCGGTGCAGGCGTTGTGCGACTTGAAGACGCAGTAGCCATTGCAGCAATAGTAGTCCCAAAAGAACCATTTTGTTGTTCCGGACTTGTTGTTATTTTTCTGTAAAAGAAAGCCAAAGCGAAAGCCGAGTGATGACAGCGGCGCGAGGCACCACTTCTTGTTAACTCTTTAAGAGCTAGAAGATGTGTATCTCTATACAAGCACAAAGATTTTCTTTCCAATTTCCAATGAGGGACAAAGTGCATTAGTAAAGGAAACAACTTCAAACTTTTCGTTTCCCTCCATTTCCCATTCACGCCTCTTATCTAATTAGATAAAAAAAAACATTCATTAATTTCTTTCTAAGGTGACAAAAATGTTATTTATTTTGTTAAATGTAATATATTGATTATTATGGGATCTTTACGCAAATAAATGATCAGATTTACTGTTTATTTTTTTTGGTCGAGATACATAAATTATATACTGATTATATACGATTATACATATATTATGTATGGATTATAAGTATATTATACATCACCTACTTTTTTTAAGTGGTTGGGTGGACGACTATTTGAATTAATGTTTTTTGTTTTTTTGGTCAAATCCAACTACTTGACGTAGTGGCCTAAGTTACTTAAATGACAATAATCAAATATAGCCTTTCCACACTAAGCCC
>MCJB01024327.1:226114-241380 GCA_002018475.1 Nicotiana obtusifolia
ATATATATATATATATATATATATATATATATATATATATATATATATATATATATATATATATATATATAGATAGAGAGAGAGAGAGAGAGAGATTAATGAGTTTTAATGGTGGGAAGGATAGTGATGTTCTAAACAGTTTCCACGACCTCTGCCATGCATGTTTCTAGCTCTTTTTAGCCGATATATAGCTAAAATTTTATTATAAAGTATTAAGTACTTGTTAAGGTCAAACTAGAGAGAGTATGTGTTTGATATTGATACATAGGGTGTGAGTGATTGTAGGCCCAATGTTTTTTAGCTATCTCGCGCGTATCTCAATTAATCGCACAAAAAATTTACTATCCCCACTACTTTGCTGAAATTTAAACTTAATGCATTGAGCTAAAGTGAGTTTCAGAAAATTGAGCACCTTAATTCGATTTAAAAATCCTATTAAACGTTAGTGATTAAATTGAAAATGCCATGGACAACCACGGAAGCTTGTTTAAGCTTGAATTCATAATTTTGAGTTTTCGAAAGAACTTATTTTGAGTTGGTCTTGTTTGAATAGATTGGGTACATTAAAAGAGTGGGAATCTCAATTTTTGGACGATTTTGTGGAGATTTTAGGTGGTTTGAATTGAAATTTTAACGAAATTCGAAGTACACAAGATGAATATGGACGAAGATGATATGTGTATCTCACGTTATCACATGTGTATCAAATATGTATCTCTTATGTATTTCATATATATCTATGTATATATGTGTGTGATATATATGTTTGATTCATATGTCATAGAGAAATTTTTAGACTCGATTTCAACTATAAATTTTGACTCAAAACTAGTCCAAATCACGTCCTAATCTTCCTCACTTTTCTTTATTACGTAATCTATTATATTTATTATTATTTTATTTGCTATTATGACGTTTTATTAGCTTGGTAGTTGACTTAATATTTTTGTTGATTATCTCTTTTTAATATAATATAAATACAAATATATATATTTTTCTTTCTCCTAAAAATTTTTATTGAAACGTTTTTTCCATTGTACATCTTTATTTGAATTCGTCAAAAATATAAAAAATATTTTCCTTATTAGTTATAAATCTACCAAGTTTTTAAATAATTAATATTTTGTATTATATGCCTAGAAATTAAGTTTTTTTTCTCCTTTTACTTTTTATTAAAATATTAATTTTAAAGATTTAATTATTAATCTTATAATTCCCAATTCACTTTATTGACCACTAAACTACGTCATCGGGTGCATTAGCCCAAATTATATTAGGTCATGTGCTAAAAAATGGCTTAAAGGATGCCAAGTGGTTGTAAAAGCCAACTAGAAGTGTGTATGAACTAAATAGAATTACATAGGATATCAGCACCACTAAAAGTTGCGAGAAGAAGTGCTAGAGTGATAATTCCCACAACAAAAATGGAAGTCAAATCGTAGAAATATAGTAAGATATATAGATACATCAGGCATGCGTGGTAAGAGTCAATTTCAAGTAGCAGCCAGTCTATGAAGTAAATAGGTAAATATTACACCTAGTAGCCAGTGTTAGGATCAAATTTTGAAATATAACCAACATTTGGATGTAGTTGAGAAATAGTTAGTTCTCAGTTACAAAGACTTTTCCGCCCTTATCCTAGAAGAGTCTGGAATTCAACTTTAATATTATGACACGTTACTTGCTATGTCGGCACAATAAAAGTCAGGAAAATTTCCAAATTCAACTCGAGTGATTTATCGTTATTTCTTACTTTTATACAGTAACTAATTTATGTTGATACTATGAATAGCTTAATCACGCACTGATAGAACCTAAATTTCAACATTTGGCAACATTATCCTCAGCTCAAGAAGATCAGAATTAGGCTTCATTTGTAATTTTTAGACCGCCAACAGTTATGGTCAGACGAATAGAATTCCTCCATAGGAGTGCTTAAGATTGAAAGATTCTGACAGGGAGTGCTTCTCTTATGGACCTTACGGCGTGATACTCGATTATCGAACGATAATGCAGATACTGAACACGAAATGAAAAACCAAAAAGATAAAAATAATTTCTAGTACTAGAAAAGAAAGATACACAAAGGAAGTGTGAATTCCAAGTACATAAAAATTAATAAACATTCTTATTGATAATAGTCCATAATCAAGTATCCCACTTCAATTAGACAGATGCAACAAAATCAGCAGCACCATTAATACCATTCTCATGATGATGTACCATTTTGCCCTTTTCATCTTGAGAAATCACAATATCAAGATTGTAAAGCACAGTGACCAAACTAATAGAACACAAGAAAACCAAAACAGGTCCAAATATCCAAAGTACAAGTGTTAATGCTGCATAGAACAACCTATTCCCCACTGTGTTCAAAATGAAGCTCTTTTCAAGTAACTCAGAGATGTAGTTAATGCTCACAATTCCAAAAATATCTTCTGGACAATTGATTAGGAAATTCACTTGGTTTATGAACCTAATTGAGATGGAATAACAAATGAATGAGAAGAGGAAAATTAGCAAAAGTGTCACATATTTTAGTGCCACCATAAATTCTCCATGACCGCCATAAACGGCGTCGTTTAAGGGTTTTTTAACACTGTAAGTGCTGCTTATTACTGCAGCTAGGCCAGAGCAAAGAAGGATTGATGTTGTGGCCATTAGAGTTGATCCCATTATTGTGTTTCTGAATGTTTGAACTGCCAATATGTTTTTCTTGTCATTGTCCTGCAAAACCAGAATTTTAGGTTATATGCATTATAATCATAATCATGTTACTTACTATAAGATAATACTGTTAAATTCCTATACATTAACAGAATAAAATAATTTTTACAATATTAGATTGACTAAATGATAATTATAGGTATTCGTCCATAGAAGTACCTTCAATTAATACTCAAAGAATAAGTCATATTACTTGCTACAACATGTCAACGTTATAAGGTAGGGTCCAGGCCAAACCCTCACCACCACGGGAGGTTAAAGCCTGGTGGATGGATTATAATTTTTATTTTTATAAAGGTATTCGTTCATAGAAGTACGTTCAAATAATAATTAGAGAATAAGTTAGGTTACTTGTTGCAACATGTCAATGTGACCTAACTAAAAAATAGAATATGTTACTTGCGACAACACGACATTAGTTCTTCTTTCGTTAAGAGAGAACAAAAGGTGTAACTGAGTTAGTAATGAGAAAAAGACTGCTTACTATGTAAACTACTCTTTATGCATGCATGTGTTGTGTTTATCTTAAAATTGCTAAAATACACAAAAGAGTACTATAGAGTCTCATCTTATTTCATCTATTTATAGTATTAGACAGATGTTATGGTTTTATCATGTAACAACCCCACCAAATTAAACCCTCTTTCTCCCCAAAAGAGAAATAAAAATATAAGCAGAAAATTTAATTTTCTTTCCTTTCCCTTTTTTTCCTTCTCTCTCTCACTTCCATTTAAGAAATTCATTACACTAATCTGAACAAAAGATAGTACGTAACCTTTTTATATAGATTCCCTATGATCATATAAACGGTCGGGACCGGCCGACATCTAAAAGGATTCAGTCATAGGCCTGACCGGATATATCTAACTTTTCTTAAAGTAGGTGGAAAATGATTTTGAAAGCACACAACCATTTGAGAAACAAATGTTGTCTCCCTATTGCATTCAAATGCAAATATGCAAAATGGCCGCTAATGAAGCTATGGTCCACTACAAATCAACTTTTCACTTGATGACAAGGGAGGAACTATATATGGTTAGAAGGGAGTTAAATTGAATTTATTTCGTCGAAAATTTATATGGTGAAAAATAGGATTAAAAATCTATTTTCCATATTGGTCACTCAAAAATTGATAGTTATTCGGGTATAAATATCGAGTGTAAATTTTTTATATTTTTTTGAATTCCCTTGTTAAAACGCTTGACTCGCCATGCATACACCTCTCTACCCAAACGAAAGAAAAGCTCTAAACAAAAAAAATAAAAATTCAGGATGCCCGAGAGAAAAAATTCGAAAGATCAAAAAGAAGAAGAAGTAGAAGACAAAAACATGCTAAAAAACCTTAACTATGATCTTTTAGATAAGCAAAAATCAAACAAACTTGACTATTCCGTTTTGAAAGAAGTGGATTTAGGACAGATTTTGTTGGTTCAACCAAATTTATTGGTTTTGGCTCAAAATTTTATATGCTTATGAAAAATAAGACGCAGTAACACTCATTCTAAACTCACTAAACTTTAAGTCATGATTTAATCTTTGATTTTGACACATCTTCAGAAAAACTTCTGAACATAAGGGACCAAACCTTATTAAACACCAAATCTACACAACCAACTTAATTAAAGAGATTGGAAAGAAAGAAACAAAACAGACAAAAGAATTGAAGAAGTAAGAAGCAGTACTAACTTACCTTCATAATGGCAGAAACCCATAAACGTCTTCCATTAGCATTGGTTCCAATAATAGTTTGAAAAGGTTGTGTCTTAACCTTATGCCATAACCAAATATGATATCCCATACATATCATAAACCCTAATGGGACTAATATAACATCCAAATAACACTTTCTCCATTCCATTTCTTTTCTTTTCACACTACTTGTTTCTCTCTTTGTGTTTGTGTGTGTGTGTGTGTGTGTTTCCCCCCTTCTAATGATGATATTAATGGAGGAGGACTTATAAGTTTCACCTTTCTACTTCAATTGGTTTCTGTGGTAGCTAGCAATATATATATAGGTATATATAGTTTAAGTTTTATATATGTTCACTTGTGGTAATGTAAAATATACTTATATGCATTGTCAGTGTACATATAACTTTAATCTTACATAAGTGCACATGGGATTAAGTTTTATGCACTGATGGAGATAAAAATATTTATATAATTATGTCAATTATAAGATAATTATAGGCAGGCGGAGCCAGGATATAAAATTTTACTTGTCACCGAATCCATATATAGTTGCTTTAAGTATTGTGCTCACAACTATATATTTATATATTTAATGAACTTTCTAATACAAATACAAAATTTGACAAAAAGCTATTGGGTTCATCTAACCTCGTAATTGATATTGTAGCTTCACCTCTGATTATAGGTAAATCTCTTAATGTAGTAACCTAGTTAAATCCATTGAACATATACTTGTTTGAAGGAAATATCCCATTTTAAAGGAAAAAAAGGGCTTGCAGATAATTTTAAAAAAAAGGCAAATTTCCACTTCATATTAAATTAGAGTATCCATACAAAGGCACATTACACATACATTTCTTTAACAGTTCCATTTTTTATTCTCGTCAATTTCGCAGCATCATTGTTAAAGATTTCCTTATTAAAATGTAATAAAATGCAACTTTACCTACTAAACTTTGTATTTACTAATTATCATTTTCGTTAAATACATATTAAGCCTAAACAACATTTTAATTAATTAGGATAGATTTCAAGATTAAAGGAAATTTTATTTAGTTTGATAAAACTTAAATAATACAATTTTGTTTGGTTTAACATATTCATTCAATTGAATTCACATTTAAAGAAGGATTATAAGCTCGGGACTCTGACAAAATAGAAAGTTTCAGTATATTGAAATTTCTTGAAGTTCGTAGTGAAAATCCAAAGTGGTATTAAAACAAAAGATTGAATGATACAAGCAATCATTTGTAGTCATTACTACTGATCATGGATGATAATAAAATTACTAAATCAATGTAGTAATTACCCATTTAACTAAATAATTCTTTACTGCTGACTTTTCTAAGGCAATGTGTAGTCCTAAAATAGTAAATAGTAATGTTGGATTCTTTGTTGTTATTATTATATATATCTATGAGAAGAAATTCAATGTATCGATACTAAATTTCTTGTTAAATTATATGCCGCAACTAAATAGTTCCATGAAATTTCACTACTTCTGTCTCCTTATTTTCATCTAACTCATAAGTGTCATGCCGTACGATGGTGGTATTTTTTTTTTTTTTTTTTTATTGGATTCGAGCTACATAATACTCTCATTAAGGGGAAGGGGAATCTCTATCATGATTATTTTTTAATTTTAAAGTTTGAACTCGAAATCTTTGATTAAAAGTGGAGAGATCCTATTCATTCCATCACAATCCTTGGTGATAATATAAATAATATAATAGTTGTATTTCTCCCACATAACTTCGTTTTAACGGTTTAGATTGCTTCAATTTTTGTTCAATACTGGTATTATAAAATATTGATTTGCACTCTCAACATTCTATACGAGCCTTCGCTTATCAATTAATTTGTCTTTATATTATAATATATACATGCAATTTGTAGTTTGTGGGTTGGATGTTGAACAATATATAAAAGAAACACCAATATAGAAAGCAAAGAAACCAACTGTTTTTCAGAGACCTAATTTGCTTAGCGAAATGCTGAGTTGAACTCCACTAGAAAGGCCAAAAAATATTAAAATAAACTTCACTAAACCAATGAAATATAAGAGATTTCCCTTTTAGGCGAGTTTACTTTATGAAACCATAGAATAGAATTTGCGAGACGAAACTAAAGTCTTAGGAGGCAACACACCTGTACGCCACTATTAACCTTACTATATAATAACGTGTAAGAGTCAAATTGGCTATTCGAGTTATTAAAGTTTGTTATTTTTGTATTCACACATTATATATTGTGGACATTGTTTATATATACGTGTACGCTTTAAAGTTATATATACAATATATAGTGTAAGAAATAATATATTATCAATGTAGTTTAACATATAATTAACATACCAATTTTCACTTTAATCACGTTATTAGTTAATGCCCCATGTCAGATAAGCAAGATATGCAAGAAATTGGGAAAGACGTTGTAGTTGCCGTTGAGTATAAATATTTCGTGTCAAGTGACATGATTTAATTCCAATCAACAAAATGAGCCTATGAAAGAGGATAAAAGACAAAGTTATATTAGAAATTTATCTGTAATTATCTCATAAATCACCTAATTGTGTATTACTTTTATAACATCATTATATTGAACTTTAAGCTATATATGCACACTTTCAATCACTCTAATTATATAGAACTTTAAGTTATACTTTTATAACCTGATTGTGTTTTATTAGGTCAATACGTAACTATGCGATCAGTTTTCTCAATGAAGACAAAAAGGCAAAAAACCGGCTACGGATTAAATTTGTTTTTAATTAGTGTTAAGATTGCTTTTTTTCTTAATAATAATATTATGAAAAGCAGAAAAAGACAAATTAAGAGTGCAATTTAAGTGCTTTCTGGTTGGCCGCCTTCTCAGCACTCAAATTCTGATCTCCAATATTTTTCTGAGTTTATGTTTCATGTTCAGTGTAAAAATATTTCATAATCAGGTTTAATTATTAACAAGTAATTACAGATAAATTTATACAATAAAATATGTCAAAATTGGTAACTCTATCACAAACATGATAATATTGATATTTTACTATCACAAATTAAAATACACAAATAATATAAATATTATTTGATTCTATCACCCATTAATGTATTTGATTCTGAAGTATATATCATAAATATAAATAATTATACCATCAACATGTATGTATGGATTAATTTACAGCAACAAACTTATAATGTTAAATTTGTCTCTTGATAAAATAGAGCTAGTCCAGGCCATAGGCTGATCAATATAATTGGAGCTCTCTAGGGCTAATACCATGAAGGTTATAGAAAAGAATAGGGAGGCCTAGGTATCTCGGAGGCGGGAGACAGGATTTGAATTTTATAACTTCAGAATTTTAAGACAACAACTTTATGTAGGAATATCGACATAAAAAATATGAGATTTAGAAAAAATAAATTTTAAAGTTAAATTGAAAAAAAATTATGTTTAAACATATATTTCACTTGAAAAAAATATTACAACGTTTGTGATAGAAAAATATTATTTACTTGAAAAAATTTACTTTTTAAAATTTGAAACTCATCTTCAAAAATTTTTGAACTCGACTTTAAAAATTCAATTAAATATATAACCTCACACTGATTTGAAAAAAAAAATTATGTCCAAATGACTCCTAAGTGTTAATAAATGGATTCGATATTCAATATTTGTACATATTTAATAAAAATATTAATATATATATATAAAATTTGAGCTAAAGTTACTAAGTTCCATCAAATCCTATATTATAACACTCTCCCTCCCCCTCCCTTAAGGCTTGTGATAAGAAGAAATATTCAAATAAGACAATATATCAAAGACTTAAAGTCCTAGATATTGAAAAAGACTTGTATATTTCTATGTTCTTTACACATTTAAAGTGACATATGTACACACCTAGGCTTTTCTTTTTATGTACAATGTGTGTTTAGTCAGAATTCTACACAATTTTTGTCCCTACTATATTAGTTAGATATATTGATTTACAAGTTTCAAAAACTAGGTTAGGTTCAAACCGTTTAGAAAATTTACCTAATACAAATATTAGTGGCGGCTTCTACAGCCTGAACCCGTGACCTATAGATCATATGGAGACAACTTTACCATTGCTGCATGGTCCCCTATTAACAATAATATTTTCAAATTCCTCCAGAATATGAAAGTATAATAGGAAAATTCTTTTTGTTAGTTGCACTAGATGAATGGTTTTAAAATATCGCTCACCACAGTCTAGAGTATTAAATTAATATTATAAAGTGGAGAATATAGGAATAATAATTTACCATAATCTTTTATTAGGTGTGGAGATCTTAGAAATGAAAGGTGATGAGAATATGGGTTAAATAAAAGCATATATTCTGCGTATTGTATCAGATAAAATCAATCTTAAACCTACTTATTCCGCCCAAAATTAAATATTAATATTAAATTTTAGCACGAGTAAATGAATGACTATTGTAGATGTAGAATATTAATAAATGTAGAATACATAATGTGCTTCATTATTTTTTTACAACTTTTTAAAAATACAATGGACAAAAATTTTCATGCACAAAATGCCCAAAAAAAAAAAAAAAAAAGGAGCTCCGATTGCTTTTAGAAATTACAGAAGATATGTCAACGACATTCTATCTTTATCAAAAGAGATATACTTCAATAAAATAAAAGTAAATTCATTTGAAACATTGAATGGGTTTATATTTTATTTTTAGCAATAATAAGAAAGAAGAAGCATTTTCATAGGAAAATCAGTCCAAAAATAATAACAAAAAAGCCAACAACAAAGGAAAAAAGGTTCCAAATGTTTTATTTAATTTTCTAATAGGGATCTTGCAAATAAGATGGGATTGCATTTTTGACAAAATCGAGTACACATATATTTGATACGTATGGTATATTCCCAAGTAAAAATATTAAGAAAACTAATAGATAATTGGAGAATACATTAAACTTTTTAAGTGGCAAAAAAGCATTTCGTGCACCTGAATGGGCTAATAGTTTGCTCGGACAAACTTTTTTGGAAGCCAAAAGTGATATATATATATATATATATATATATTAAAGAATTAGGTATTTTGGCAAAGTGATTAAGAAAAAAAAATATTTTGGGGGAAAGCTAAAAACATAGCTACGCCCAAAAGTACTTTTAGAACATTGAACAAGCACAAATTGCTGCTCTAGTATTGTTAAAAGTTTTTTTAAAATTAATTAGACAAATATAAATTTTTACTATGCAAACGTACTTTTTCGAAAAGCACTTTTGACAACAAGTACTTTTTGGACAATATCAAGATAATACAAATTACCAGTTCTAATATTGTGTAGTGTACAAGGGATTTTAAAACAAACAAACAACAAACCCAGTGGAATTTCACAAGTGGGATCTGGGAAGAGTAACGTGTACATAGACCTTACTTTTATATTATGAAGATGGAGAGCATGTTTAATAGACCCTCGGCTCAAGAACAGTAAAAGAAGAAATAATCAATTAATAGCAACAAAATAAAAGGCAGCAGGAGCGAATGACAAAACATGTAATAATCAAGATCAAAGAATAGGAGTACAAGACTACTGTTCAAAGGATTTTATTTATTATAGTATTAAGAAGTTTAAATGTTTGGCCAAGGGTGGCACTCTATAAAACTCTTTTCCTACTGGTGATTTTCCAAAAGAAATATATATAGAAATGTAATTTATTTTTTTATTTTTTTAAATTTTTTGATTATTTTAGAAGACCTTTGAATGGCATACGACCAGCTTGTTCCTTTTAATTAAGAAAAGAAGTTCCACCAATATATGTCTAGACTTTTAAAGTTTGTTGTTTCCTTAGTCACCCACTACAGCTAACATTGTCGACAATGTGAACTTCTAATCCACCAACCAAACAATATTTTCTTACTTTTTGAATGTACATCCAATTTGTATTTTATGTCCACGTTTCATAGCATAAATAAGATGGAACTTGAAGTGATTTTTGTACACTTTAGTTTGTTCCAAAACACAGTAGAACTTCTTTTTTTTCCTCCAAAATTTATCAAACGATATCGAACCTTATTTGATGTAAGTGTTCCAAGCAATTATGAACTCCTCCAAATATCTACTTGTGATAGTGTAGTTACATGAAAATAATTAGCAAGTTAAAAATGACTGTCTTGTCTTTTAATGAGGAATAGCACAACTTTGTAATGGGAATTCAAGTTTTGCCAATTTTATATATGATTAACGAAATTTTTTTAATCTTGTTCTTTTTCTTCCAATTTCTGTGATTATTGGGCCAGGAACTTTTTGACACATTGGGTGCGCCGCACCAAGGCTATGGCGTGAAAATATTGGCCAATGGCCACTTTTCGGTCCTGTCTTTTGAGAAATAGTCACAATATTCTGAAGTTTCACTTGTGAAAATTTAAAACTCCAAGATAGTGGTTAAATTATAAAGACGTGTGCTGAAATGTGAATATTTCTGAATTTTAGTTTTTACCTGGCTATAGTGCAACGCTAAGACAACGAGTGAATGTACAATTAGCAAGCCACCCTGTTGATTACTTCTATCTCCCTCTATGTTTTCTTCAAGAGATGTGGACATGGACTAAATGCAAAACAAATTTTACAAAAACTCAGAGTAACTCATAAGAAAAAGTACCAATCAAATTGCATCACATAACAGAAGTACAAAATATTCAAAAGTACAACCCATGTTAACTATTTCTGATTGACATTCCATAAATCTTAAATCTTTTCATATTTCAACATTAGCATCCAACTAGATTTAACTATATTTGCACTGGTCTTTCTCATATTTCATACCAAGATACATGATTACTTGAGACACATTAGGCCTTTGTAATGTAAACAGTAAACATGTAAATCTAGTGAACCAATTCAAGGCTTCAGTTAGATATTGCTATTTGGAGATATCAAGATTGTGTTTTCAAGAAAATAACACTTCTGCAGCTAATCTAGTCCAAGCAATGGAAGCTTCATTACTATTATCATATCCCGTATTAACTACTCCCTATCGACCAGTAAATTTGTCGGTGATGAAGGTTGACCATAGCAATGATACTAAGTAATCACCATGATCGACAAGTCCAACGATGAGATTGCACATGCTGCCATACCATGCTTTCAAAATAACATCAGCCAGCAAGTGGATTAGCATGTAAGGTCACCCGGTTGAGCCTGATTTCGGCAAGGGGCTTATCACCTGGTCCTGTTGGAGTCTGCAAAATTTAGATAATAAGTGAAATAGGTGATAGTTAAGCAAATTCACTTTATCAAAAGGGCCCTGTATCGAGTAACATAAATACTGAAAAACGGAATATTATGCTATAGAGTCGGTATTTATCTGTTTAATAAGTAAATGCTGAATAAGAGCCAAGAATCACTAATTAGCACAAATGCTGGAAAATGATATATTTCTCTTCATTGCAAAAGTTTATTGGCAAGCATCAATCCAGGCATACCTTTTCCATAATATCAAGGACCTCAAATCCATGTATCACTTTCCCAAAGATGGTGTACAATCCATTAAGATGTGGTTGCTTGGCATATGTCATGAAAAACTGGCTCCCGTTGGTATTAGGGCCACTGTTGGCCATTGACAATATCCCTCTTGCATTGTGCTGGAATGGAATGCGAGGCACACATGATAAGAAAATTAAGTAGAGGTAGTCACTAATATTAAGAGTAAAAGATGATAAAATCAAACATGCTAGACAAAGAACATCATCGACGTAGTGTCGTAAAAGTCTAATCAGATCCATGTTGACTAGTTTGGCATCAATTCCGAATCCTGAATCAAAGGCAAGCGACCCCCCAGAAGCAGTCGAGGTGCCAAAGTAAGAAGAAATCAGAAAGTTTTTATTTATTTTCTTAACAAAATATCATTAAGTTGCCATGAAACGAGAACACTTTTCAATTGCAATGCTAAACAAACTTTTGTTAAAGGTCTGCCAGATGCTACAGCCCATATTACAGAATCTCAAGCTATATAGGACCAACAAAACAATGTTCTAATCAAGAACAGGTCAAACTTGACAGCATAGATTTAGGAAACCACTGAATAATAGGATGATTTAGGAAGCCACTGAATAATAGGCAAACATCTATCAGACCGAATGTTGCAGACAAGTACCTTGAGAGACTCCCGTATCTCGTCATTGAATTTTTTCCCCCAAATACTTGTCCCACCTTTTCCTGTACCTGTTGGGTCACCACCTTGGATCATGAAACCCTTTATATTTCTGTGAAATATTGTCCCGTCATAATAACCACTTGCGCATAATGCCAAGAAGTTCTGCAATCAAAGGGAACTTTATATTAGTACCAATCAAACAAACACCGAATATCAATTAGTTTCACCACTCAACTTAATCAAATATTTCTACTGCTTCCAGATTAAGAAGGAACTGCCAGTATAAACCAAACAAGATCAATAATTCTGCAGCAATCATAGCTCTGAAGGAGTTTGCAAAATTCAGGGTACCAGATAGAATTCCAGGGAAAAAGTAGTCTACATGTGCCACAAAGCTTCTGCTTTTTCCGTTGAGATAATGTTACTAATTTACAGTGTCCCTCTATGTAGCATAAGCATATGGATTACGAAATGGAAAAGGATCAAGTATATCCCTTTACTATGAGAAATTGTTTAAAACTACCCTCCATTTGACTAACCGTCTATACCTACCCTCACCATTATACAATTGCTCAAACGTACACCTAATATTAATGGAGGGGACACATGACATTCAAAGAAAAAAATCAATATCTGCATGATATTTCACTTCATGCAGCAGGGTTGTAAATAGCGCTTGTCTCAGCGCTAATAGCGTGAAGCGCTGCGATGCGAGGCTGCGGCGCCACTTTCCTCTGTTGCATGGCGAAATTAAAAAAGCGAACGCATCTACTTGAGTAGTGAGCGGCACTGAGTAGTGAGAGGCGCACAGTAGCAACGCCTTTTTAAAAGGAAAAAAAAAAAGCAACAGACATCAGCGATTAAAAGAAAATTTAGGGCTTGAGTTTGTTTTCTTCTTTCTCCTTCAAGCTCGTCGACCCAACCCCACAACAAAGAAGCAAACCAGATTTCTTCTTTCTTCTTCAAGTTTCTTCGATCAGGTATGCTTCTCTTCTTTCTTCTTCTTTCTTTCTTCCTTTCTTCCCTTCCCTTCCCTTCCCTTCTACTTTTCTTTTTCATTTCTATTTTTTTTTTTGCTCTGTTTTTTCTGAGTCCAGCACTGGTTTTTGGGCAGACAACTTCCTTCATACCTGAATTTTTCCTCTTTTGTTCAGTTATAGAATAGAATTAATTGCATATTGACTTAATAATTTTTCCTATAAACAGTATTGAAATGGCGTCATCCAATGGTAATAAATGAAGGCATAATACATCGACAGCCCCTTAAAGTTGTCCTCACTTTTCAGTAAGATACTTCAACTTATGTTCATTCCATTTGAACACTCCAACCACAAGTCCAGTGTGTCATTTAAACACAATTTGATGATGTGACATAGTGTGTGTTGCCCACCTCTTTAGAGAGCGTGAAATGCTATTGTTATGGGTCCCAAAGAATAAATGTCAAGAGAAAAATAAAAAACAACAAAGTAACTTTCTTTCTCTCACCTCTCCATCTTCTCATTCCACCATATCCTGTCAATTAACACCATGTGAGCTTTACCAAGCTTCACTGTAACACCCAAAACAACCATGTCCAGCAACCCTTTAAGTCTAAAAACGAGCAGCCCCAACACCACCAAATAACTCGCGCACAGAAGCACAAAAAAATCATGTAAGCTGCACTTATTGCTATCTCCTCAGCCCAAAAATAACACAAATCTTGCGAGTTGTCCAAAAATAGCATGAACAAGAAAGAAAAACTCTGTTATCTCCATCTTCTCTTGAACAACGCGGATCTTTTAAAAGTAACAAAATTAACATTAAGAAGAAGAAAAATCTGAATAATAACATTTCAGGCGAAACTTTATTTTTCCGGCGAAGCTTCGTTTTTTCACAACATTAACGAAATTAAACTTTGTGACTTGAATATGAAGAAAAATCATATTTACATCTCAAAAAAGGGCGAAGCTTTATTTTTCCCTGCTAATTTTCGTTATCCAAAGAAGGAGAAAGTCAGATTTGGATCTTTCAAAAAATTTGGCCAAAGCTCCAACGTGAAGACAAAAGAAGAAAATGAAGAGAAAGGACCAATTTTCAGGAGAAGAGTTGGAAAAAAATGGCTGGAAATTGATTTTGCCGGCAAGGAATGGTCATTGGGTCAGATGGCGGGTGGGTGGAGTTCTCATTTTTATATTTGATTATTTTTTAATTTTTTTATATTTGTTTAAGTTAAATCCTCGTGTCCTTGTCTTATTCGTCAGTCTGGCATGTGAATTTCACGTACCTTTTATGTTCGGCTGCCTATAAATTTTGTGCCTATAAATTTTGTGTCTAAATGACACATTCGAGCGGTGGTTGAAGTGTTCAAATGGAACGGACTTAAGATTGAGTGTCAAAGTGAAAAGTGTGGACAACTTAAAGGGGTTGTCGATATATTATGCAATAAAAGAAATGATATAGCTTGGATTATGCTATACAAGGCTCAACAAGATCCGCAATTAAATGTGCGTTTTGTGAAAAAACTTACCATGGTGGAATAACTCGTCACGAAAACATTTGATCGGTGGATTTAAAAATGTAGTACAATATCCTCTTTGTCCGGCTGATGGTAGGGAGCAAGCAAAAGCATTCGTTGAGAAGAAACATGTGACAAGAACTCAAATGAGCTATGAAGCATCTATGAATCTAACTGATGAAGATGATGATGATGAAATCGAACCCCCCCCCCCCCCCC